>JAADXZ010000526.1:0-18957 GCA_023338055.1 Phytopythium mirpurense | reverse complement strand
TGACGGGATCTGATTGGACAGAAGCTAGACTTGAAGTGCGTCGTCAGCACCGCCACACGCCCAACCTCTCTGACAACCACATGCGTCAGTGAAATGCAACATTACGGCGTCTTTGCCTGGTTGATGCACGCGCGGCTGCCCCACCAAATGCCGTCTCTTCGACAGGCACATCTATATAAAAGCTTCAGCCGCTACCGTGACCGTTCCGCACGGCGGATCGGATCCGGTAGGCAGCAGTTGGTTAAAGAAGAGTGCCCTTGAGCGGCCCAGCCTTAAGTGGCAATCGTGCGTGATGACCTCCGTAGCATGCGCAGATCGCCGCGCTTGGCGTCCAGCGCTATCGTTTCGAAGCTGAAGCTGCTCCACGGGCCGCGCATTGGGTGCTCTGGCTCGCGACCACGCCTCCGTTCGCCGCTTATTGGCTCGATTATGGCCCGCACCCACCCCGGCACGTCGATTTGGCCGCCGCGGTTCGCACACTGAAGCGCTTCCGGGTCGCTGTGGCAGTGGAAGCACGCATACAGCTGCTCCATGAGTGCCACACGCCCCCCCCCCCACGCCCGCGGCCGCCGCCATCACACGCCTCGCACGCCTGCTCTTGTCGAGGAGGAGGACTTGGTGGGTCGCTGGCGAGGCGGACAATCAGGTCACGCGTCAGGTCAGCAGCGGCAGTCAACGGGAGACGTTCACTGCCATAGCCACCGACGGCGAGTCCAGCGGCGCAAGGAAGAGCACAATTGCGACCACGACGTGCGCAATGGTGGCCACTCGCCGTGTACGAGACGATCACATGGAGCCGGCCGCCAGGAGCTCAGCATGGGGCGCTGGAAGAGCGGCCCTCATGGGCGGAGGAGTGCCCGCGATGGGTTGACATTATGGGTTTTATATCAGTACATATTCATTTTTCTAGTATAAAATTTCGAAGCATGTACTGTTTTGACGTATGCTACTCTCTTCTCTGGGTTCTTCTTCTTCCTCCCTACAGATCGCACTGTACCCATCGGGTGCTGTGATTAAAAAAATCACTTGAACTCACTATGCTGGACCCCTGCTCTCTCCCCACCTCACGCTGGCATTTCCCGTTTGACGCGCTCCAAGACTCCAAGACTCCGAGATCCCAAGACTCCGATACCCCGAGACATCCGTACGAGACAGGCAGGCGGCATGGCGCACGCGTTCTTGGGCTGGTGGCGCGTCAACGTGACGCTCAAGGCGCCCGCGGGCAGCGCGTGGGGCGATCCGCGGCGCCTGCGGGCGGCGAGCGAGGCGCGCACGGCCGGCAGCGGCGCGGCGCGACTGTCGGACGAGCGCGTGTCGGACGCGCTGGCGCTGCGGCTGTGGGCGCTCGGCCTGCGCTTCTACTCGGCGGCGGAGCGCGGCATGGCGGACAACCGGCGGTTCGTGGACAGCGTGGGCCTGGCGACGCTCAGCGAGCTGCTCGTGTGCGAGCAGGACCCGCGGCCGGCGGCGCGGCTGGCGCGCACGGCGCACGTGCTGCGGCTGGTGCGGCGCTGCCACCAGCAGCTGGACGACGCCGAGGTGCTTCTCTTCCCGCCGCCGGACGCGCGGGCGCCCGCCTCCTCGGAGCCCGACTGGCGCGCCGAGCTCGCGGTGGCGCGCGGCGAGCGCCTGGAGCTGATCGGCCAGTGGCGCGAGCAGCTGGCCGCGGCGTCCATGGGCCGCGAGGAGGCCGCGGAGCTGGTCACGCTGCTGCAGTACAGCGTGCGCGACTCGGAGCGCAGCGACCGGCGCGGCGAGGGCGACTGCGACGGGCTGCTGGAGGGGGAGGTGGCCGAGATGCGGCGCTCGATCGACGCGCTGGCCGCGGCCGGCGCGCTGGAGGGGCCCGTGGCGCTGCCCGAGTGGTTCGTGCCGAGCTTCGAGGTGGACGCGCAGCGCAAGAAGCGCCACGACGCGGACGTGTCGGTGCTCGACTCGCGCGCAGGCGGGCCGCTGGGCGCCGCGTACGTGGCGGCGCAGGCCGCGGCCTGGGCCGACCTGCACCACCCGAACGTGGCCAAGTTCTTCGGCGCGTGCCACGTGGGCCGGCGCCGGCTGCTGCTGTTCGAGCGCGTTGTCCCGCCCGTGCCAAGCTCGGTCGGCGGCCGGGTCTGGGCCCAGTGGCGCAGCTGCGCGCTCGTGCTGCTCTACCTGCTCGAGCGCAACCTGACCTTCGCCGACCTCACGCCCGAGCGCATCCGCGTCGCGAGCGCGCAGGACAAGACGGTGCTGCTCGGCCACGACGTGGTCGCGCTCGAGCCGGACGTGGGCGAGCCGGACACGGAACCGCCGTCGTCGTCACCGCCGGCGTCGTCGTCGTCGCCGCTGCCGCCGCTCTTCCTGGCCAACGTGGTGGCGCTCGCCAAGATGGTCCGGAAGAGCCTCGACCGCGTCACGTCGGTGCGCCAGGCGCGGCTGCTGAGCCAGCTCTGCTCCGCCAGCCTGGACGCCCCGGTGCGGCCCGCGGACGCGCTGCTCGCGCTCCAAGCCATCGCGGGCGAGGACGCCGAGCTCGAGCTCGAGCTGGACGAGGAGGAGTACCCGCTGCTGGCCGCAGACTCGCTCAAGCGGCCCGTGGGCGACGTGGAGGCGCTCGTCGACGTCGACCTGATGCGCTTCGGCGACGCCGTGCGCGAGCTGCGCGGCCTGGACGCCCAGAGACTGACGCCCAACGGCCGCGTCGCCCTGGACGGCCTGCTCCGCGCCTACGACCGCATGGCCGCGCTGGCGCCGCCGCTGCCGCGGCCGCTGCTCGAGGCCCTGCAGAGCGCCGTGGACCGGCTGTACCGCTCGGCCGTCAAGGACGACCCGGCGCACCGGCTGTGGGACCGGGGCGAGCCGGACGAGCGGCTCGTGGCCCAGCGCGAGGAGAACGAGGCCTTTGAGACGCTGCGGCTGGTCGCGAGCCTGAGCGCCGCGCTGCCGCCGCCGCCGGACGCGTCGCTGCGCCTTTGGCGGGCCGCCTTCGTGCGCGGCTCGGCCAGCGGCGAGGGCGATCCCGAGGGCGCGGCCGTGCTCGCGGCGTTCGAGCGGTCCAAGCGCAGCCGCTACTTTGGCGGCGGCGGCCGCGGAGCCTCGGCGGACGCGGACGTGCGCGTCCCGCGGTGGTTCGTGCCGCCGTACGAGGTGCAGATCCGCGGGCAGGCGGGCGCCGGCGGCTTCGCGACCGTGTGCGAGGGCCGCTGGTTCGACACCAAGGTGGTCGTCAAGCGCGTCAACTGCGGCGGCGCGGGCGGCGGCGGCACGTCGGCCGCCGACTTCCGGCGCGAGGCCGACATTTGGTTCTCGCTCACGCACCCGAACGTGGTCAAGCTCTACGGCGCGTGCCACCTCGCGCGCGAGCAGTTCTTCGTGTGCGAGTTCGCGAGCCAGGGCACGCTCGTGGGCTTCGTCAACCGCAACCGGGAGGGCGAATGCGGCGACGGCGCGTTCGTGCTGGACGCGCGCGAGCGCGCGAGAGAGGCCTGGCGCTGCCTCCGCGACGCGGCGCTCGGGCTGCAGTACCTACACGAGCGCGGCATCACGCACCGCGACCTCAAGGGCGACAACATCCTCGTGGGCGTCGACGGCCGCGCACGCCTGACGGACTTTGGCCTCAGCGCCGACGCCGCCGCCGCCGCCGCGGTCGAGGCCGTCACGGGCGCCGCGCAGTGGAAGGCGCCCGAGCTCCTCCCCGTCAGGAACAAGCCGCCGCCGACCTCGGCCGCCGACGTGTACGCGTTCGCCATGTGCATCATCGAGGTGCGCACGGGCCGCCCCCCGTGGGGAGACCTGGCCGACGCCGCCGTCAGCTTGCACGTGCGCCGGGGCCGGCTGCCCAAGCAGCCCACGTGCATGGCGGACGCCGAGTGGGACCTTGTGAAGCGCATGGCGCGCTCGAACCCGGCCGAGCGCCTCGCCATGCCCGTGGTCGCCGAGCGCCTGCACCAGCTCTACAAGCAGAGCGACGCGGCCTAGGCCAGCGCCAAGGAGAGCGGTCGGTCGGGCGGTCGGGCGGGCGATCGGTCGGTCGCTCCCAGCGTCCTCCTCCGTGAGTACACACACGCACCTCCTCCTCCTCCTTCTCCCTCCGACTCGTCCCGCGTGGTGTCTGGCCTGCTCGCGTCCGCTGCCGGGCCGCACAGCGCCTCCCGGATCCGCTCCGAAGGGGCGTCCGTCGTCGCCCTCTCACTCTCGCTCCCTCACGCATCGGCTCAGCCAGCGAGCTCCCTACGCCAGCCTCCGCCGCCCACCGAGGCGCCGATGAGCCCCTCCCGACAAGCGCTGGCGGCGCTCTTGGTCCTACCGCTGGCGCTGCTGGGCGGCCGCGGCTGGGCGTGCTCGCTCGCGGGCGCCGACACGGGCGTGTGCACGGACCCGGGGGACTTCGACCTGCTGCTGCCCTTCTGCAAGCCCGTGGTGCCCTACACGGCGTGCCTGCCGCGCTACCAGAGCCTGTGGTTCAACCACTCGGCGCTGGCCAAGGACTCGTTCGCGGCGCAGATGTTCGCCAAGCTCGTGGCGCGGCGCAAGCAGGTCGAGACGAACGCCACGCTGCAGGACCGCGGCGAGGACGAGTGGGGCGGCGGCGGGGAGGTCGTGCCGCGCTTCACCGACAACGCCGACTGCGAGAACGCCTTCCGCAACTACCTGTGCTGGCTCAACTTCCCGCGCTGCGACGCCGAGGGCCGGAGCCTGCTGCTCTGCCGCAGCGTCTGCGAGAACTACATGACGGCCTGCCAGCTCTCGAGCGACCTCTGGCGCTGCGGGGACCCCGCGCTCGTCAACGGCCGCGAGCCGGAGGTCAGCTCCACCTGGGCCGGCCAGCAGCGCGTCTACTTCCGCGCGCCCTACCCCGGCTCGCCCTTCGCCGACTACACGGTCGACCCGGACACCAACAAGCCCCTCGTCGTCTGCACGCCCAGCCTAGAGAACGCCGCCGCCGCCATCGCCGGGGTCTCGCGCTGGGGCTCCTATGCGGCCGCTCTCGCGCTCTGTATGCTCTGGACGGCGGCGTAGGCCGACGGTACAGTGGACGCCAGACACGCTGCGGTAGACTCCACCGCCGCAGCAAACAGCTCAGCAGTTTATAATTCGCGCCATCATCATCATCATCATCATCATCATCATCATCACCATCCCACACAACCAACAGCGTCGCCTCCCGCCAGCGACGGTCACTGCATCTTGCACGCGTCGTCGCCCTCGGCGTCTGGGCCCGACAGCCCGGTCGCGACGGCTCCCTCGCCTTGGCCGCCGGCCCCCCGGCCTGTGGACGCGCCGCGAGCCGGCAGGTTGGCGCCGTTGGCGTTCTCGTCACGCGTGCCGAACAGGTCGGGCAGTGGAGCGGCCGCCGATGCAAGAGCCGAGGAGGAGGAGGAGGAGGAGCCGCCGTCCGCGACGCGGACGGCGGGCACGGCCGAGCGCGCCTTGACGCCGCTGCCCGTGACGGGCTTGCCCGACCGGCAGCTGCAGCTGAAGCTGTTGGCGACGCCCGCGAAGTAGCAGTGGTTGCAGGCGTCGCAGTGCTCGTTGCGGTGGTCGCCGCAGCGGCGGCACTTGGCGCAGTGCTTGCGCGGCTTCTTCTGGTCGTGGCACAGCTTGTGGCTGCACCACGAGTACGTGTAGTGCGCGCGGCAGTGCGGGCACGTGAAGCCGCCCTCGACCGTGTGCTTGACCTGCACGACGCCGTCGCAGCACTCGTACGCGACGGTCGAGTCCAGCAGCTCCTGCATGTCCTTGACCTTGGACAGATACTGCATCAGGCACACGTCCTGCACCATGGCGCGGATGTCGATGCCCTCCCGCGCCATCGGCACGAACGGGTTGGCGCAGCCCACGCACTTGCAGTGCGCGCCGCACACGAGCCCGGCCTTGACGCACGCGCACCGCGCGTTGCGGCACTTGCCCGTGCACTTGCAGCGCACCAGCGCCGAGTTGGCCGCCTCGTCCTTGACGCCCTCGGCCGCCGGCGACGTCGACGTCGACGCGTCCGTGTCCAGCGACATGGACGAGCTGGACGTCGGTAGCGGCCGCGTGCTCGTCGGCATGGCGATTGAAGACGCGCCGCCGCTACTGACGACGGGGCCGGCGACGGGGCCGGCCGCCTGGTGCAGCGACCGCTTGGACGGCCGCCGGCCCGTCGGGTCGGGCACCTCGGTCGCGAACTGCATGTGGCCCAAGTCGCCCTCGATCTTGACCACGCCCGCGTCGCTCGAGAAGAGCGCCGGGTGCAGCAGCGCGGCCCCGCCGGCCCCTCCGCCGCCCGTGGCGCTGCCGTACTGCACGTACTCTGGTGAGATGATGGCCTTGCGCTTGTTCTTGTCGTCCGCCGCGCGCTTGGCCGCCAGGTGCATCTGCTCCTGCGCGCTCAGCCCCGAGGCGGGAGGGCGCACCGCTTGGCCGTTAACCGACGGGTTGGGCGCTTGGAAGGCCGTCGTGGCGCTGGCGCGCGCCGCCGCCGCCGCGGACGGCGACCCGGGTGCGCCGAGCGCGCCGACGATCGACACGACCGTGCTCTTAATGGTCTCGAACTGCCGCGTCAGGTGCGTCCGCAGCCCGCCGTCCGCGTCTCCCCCAGGCGCCATCCCTCCCTGCCCAGCCGGCGCCTGGGGCATGCCGCCGCCGGCCTGCGCGTGCGGAGGCGCGGCTCCGAGCGGGAGCTCGGCCCTGGGCGCGTGCAGGTGCTCGGGCGGAGGGCCGCCGACCGAGCCGGGGAAGCTCGAGATGGCGCCGGCGGGCGGGTCGGCGTGCGGCCCGTGCTGCGGGATGACGCGCCACTTGGCCGGCTCCTTCTGCGTGCGCTCCGCCACGCCCACCGCCTCGTTGTACGCCTTCCAGTCGATCATCTCGCACGACGGCGTCCTGCGCATCGTCAAGAGCGCGGGGCATTGCTTCAGTCAGTCAGTGACACTCTAACCTCCGGATAGGTAACAGTGGACGCGCGACGTGTAGGGGACGCACCGCTGGAGACTCCCGGCCTTGCCGCTGTCCCCCAGACCGCCCGCGCTGCCCGACACAGAGCCGGGCAGGACGCCCCCCGCGGACCCGCTGTAGAGCGTGGCGGGCGAGATGAGGCCCGAGAGGCTCTCGGAGCTGGCCGACGTGGCGAGCGACTGGAGCCAGTTGATGGTCGCGGGCGACATGGACGGGTACCCGAGCAGCCCCACGGGCGAGATGCTGTCCACGCCGCTGTGGCTGCTGCTCGCGGACGCGGACCGCGGCAGCTGCACCTTGTGCGCCGCCGCGCCGGGCTGGCCGTCCGCCCCGGGCGCGGCCGTCGCCGATGACAGCAGCGCCGTGTCGCCCTCGGGGCCCGCGACGTTGCTGCCGCTGCCGCCGCCGCCCGGCTCGCTGTACTTGGCGGCCGCGCCGGGCGGGCTGACGCCGTTGAGCACCTGCGCCGGGTGCTGCGGGTCGTCCAGCCCGAAGAAGAGCAGGTTGTTGAACACGTCGCCCAGCTCGCTGTACATGCCGCTGTCGTCCTCGCTGAGCGCCTCGTCCAGCTCCCCCGGCGGCACCGGCGGCAGGCCGGCGCTGGGCATCGGCGGCGCCTGCGCTTGCGCTTGCGAGGGCGGCAGCGGGGCGTGCGCGGCCGTGGGCGGCGTGGGCAGCGCCGCGTCCAGGAACTGCCACATGTGCTGCATCTCGTCCGCGTCCGTCTCTCCGTGGCCCGAGCCGTGGCCGCCGCGCGCCGGCGCGTACGCCAGCTGCGGCTCCATGTCCAGCCGCGCCGTCGTTGCTGCTGCTCGCTCGTCCGGGGCCTGCGGGCCGGCCTTCCTCGCGCTGCGAGAGGAGTCGCTCGCGCTCGGACGTCGTCTGTGCTAGGGAGAGTATAGCAGGCGCGTTGTAGGGCGCGTTCTGGTGCTGCGGCTGGGGAGCGAGCACCAGGGCGAGGAGCTACAACGGGCGGCTGAGTTTGCAAAACAAGGTGCGACAAACGAGGGGGTTGCACTTGCGCTGTACCGTGATATGGAAATTTAGTGCGGAATACGGAACCCTACGTGCGTGCAGCGTGCCACTTGTGGGTGGGTGCGTGGAAGCCCGTCGTCGAGGCTTGACGTCGCTGTGAAGACTCTTCAGACCGTCAAACGACTTGCACGCAGGCGGAGGAAACCCAACGTGCATTCATACAGTACCTACAGGGTAAAAAGTACGTACTCGCCATCACGTTCGCCCTAGCATAGTGAGTCCTAGTCGGCCGAGTCGGCCGCCGACCGCGGGGCTTCTTCGCTTGCTAACATTGGCGCAAGTTCAAGCCCATCGCCGTCGGACGTGGAAGAATCATGGACCACTAGTGTGGTCCACACGCGGTCCGATGAAAACCTGTACACGTTCAATTTCCTCCCATATACAATATGTCATTAATTCAGTACGTTTTTGCACCCTTCACTTTGTGGTGAAGAGCTCATCCGCGTCAATTGCTGCGATCGCCCCCATGCTGCGCGCGTCCCGGGCGTCCGCTCGGGGCCCTCGGCTGTCCGCGCGTGCCGCTCACTCGCGGGGGATGCAGTCTTTGCCCTCGGACGCGATCCGCGCGCGCTTCCTGGACTTCTTCGAGGCGCGCGGGCACCGCGTGGTGCCGAGCGCGTCGCTGGTGCCGCCGGGCGGCGACGCGTCGCTGCTCTTCACGAACGCGGGCATGGTGCCCTTCAAGCAGGTGTTCACGGGCCAGGAGCGCCGCGAGTACGCGCGCGCGACATCGGCGCAGCGCTGCGTGCGCGCGGGCGGCAAGCACAATGACCTGGAGCAGGTGGGGCTCACGCGGCGGCACCACACGCTGTTCGAGATGCTCGGCAACTTCTCCTTCGGCGACTACTTCAAGGAGCAGGCCATCGCCTACAGCTGGGAGTTCCTCACGCGAGAGCTCGCGCTACCCGCCGAGCGCCTGCACGTGACGGTGCTGGAGAGCGACGCCGAGGCGCGCGCGCTCTGGGCCAAGGTGGCCGGGCTGCCGGCGCACAAGATCGTCTCGCTCGGCGAGGCGGACAACTTCTGGGCCATGGGCGACGCCGGTCCTTGCGGCCCGTGCTCCGAGATCTTCTGGGACCTCGGCGCGCACATCGCCGACCCGGACGAGCGCTTCCTCGAGCTCTGGAACCTCGTCTTCATGCAGTTCCAGCGCCGCGAGGGCGACCCGCCCGGCGCGCCGCTGCGCCCGCTGCCCCGCCGCTCGGTCGACACGGGCATGGGCCTCGAGCGTGTCGCGTCCGTGCTGCAGGGCGTGCCCTCCAACTACCACACGGACGCCTTCGCGCCGCTCCTGCGCGCCGTCGCCGCCGTGCTGGACGGCAAGAGCGCCGGCGCGCGCTTCCAGGCGGCGCTCGAGCGCGAGCTGGACCCGGCGGCCATGCGCTTCGGGGACGACGCGCACATCCGGGCGCTGCGCGTCGTGGCCGACCACCTGCGCGCCGCCTACGCCATGCTGCGCGACGGCATCTTCCCGTCCAACATGGGCCGCGGGTACGTGCTGCGCCGCGTCCTGCGCCGCGCCATCCGCCACGCGCAGCAGCTCGGCGTGCGCGACGGGCGCTTCCTCAGCGACGTCGCGCTGCCCGAGTGGGAGCGCCAGCCAGGCTTCCCGCAGCTGCGCGCCGTCGTGGCCAACGAGGAGCGCGCGTTCGAGGAGATGCTGCGCAACGGCCGCGCCGCCATGGAGAAGGTGCTCGCGGGCGCGCGGCGCGACGACCGGCGAGTGGTCGCCGGCGCGGACGCCTTCCGTCTGTACGACACGTTCGGCCTCCCGCTCGACGTGACGCAGGTGCTGGCCGAGGAGCGCGGGCTCGCCGTCGACGTCGCCGGGTTCGACGCGGCTATGGAGGCCCACCGGCGCCTGGCGAGCGAGAGCAGCGTCTTTGGGGCGGCCGCCGACAGCGGAGGCGCTGTGGGCGGCTCGGAGGGCGAGTGCGCGGCTGGCAGGACCGAGTTCGTGGGCTACGACCGCCTGGCGGTGGAGGACGCGCGCGTGCGCAGCGTCCGGAGGGTCCCGAGCCGGACGGGCGGCGAGAAGCAGGCGGCGGAAGAGCGCGTCGTGGTCTCGATCGACCCGTGCCCGTTCTACGCCGAGGGCGGCGGGCAGGTGGGCGACCGCGGCGAGCTGTCGCTGGTCGCGCCCAGCGGCCAGACGCTGCGCTTGGCGGTGGTCGACACGCAAAAGCGCGGCGGGGGCGGCGAGGGCGACGTCATCGAGCTGCACTGCGCCGTGCCGAGCGCGCAGGCCGCGGCCGTGGAGCAGCTGGAGCGCGCCGTCCGGTCGGGCGAGGCGGTCGCGGCGGCCGCGGAGGTGGACGCGGCGTTCCGAGGCGGCTGCCAGGTACACCACACGGCCACGCACCTGCTGCAGCGCGCGCTCAAGCAGGTCTTGGGCGACCACGTGACGCAGTGCGGCTCGCTCGTGGGCTCAGACCGCCTGCGCTTCGACTTCGCGCACTTTGGCGCGCTCGCGGACGACGAGCTGGCACGCGTGGAGGCGCTGGTGAACGAGATGGCGCTCGCGCGGCTCGCGGTCGAGACGCTGGAGCTGCCGCGCGAGCAGGCGGAGCGCAGCGGCGCGCTCTGCAACTTTGGCGAGAAGTACGGCGAGGTGGTGCGCGTGGTGCGCGTGGGCGACGCGTCGAGCGAGTTCTGCGGCGGGACGCACGCGCTCAACTCGCACGAGGTCTTCCCGTTCGCCGTGCTGAGCGAGGGCTCGGTTGCCGCCGGCACGCGGCGCATGGAGGCGGTCGCGGGCGCGCAGGGCGCCAAGCACCTGCAGGCGAAGGATGCGGCGCTCAAGGCCCTGGCCGCGCAGCTCGAGACGACGGCGGCCAAGGTCCCGGAGCGCGTCGCCAAGCTCCAGAAGCAGGTGCGCGCGCTCGAGAGCCAGCTGCAGGCGCTCGGAGACGTGGTGGCGACCGCTCTCCCGCCGGCGCCGGTCGCCGTGGCCGAGATGGCGCCCGGCGCGACGGTCGTGGAGCTGCACACGCTGCCGGAGCTCAAGGGCGGCGAGATGGGCAAGGTGCTGCGTCGGCGCGCCGAGGCGCTGCTGCAGCGCCAGCCCGATCGCGTCATGCTCGTGGCCATGGGTGCGCAGGTCGTGTGCGTCTGCGGCGCCGACAGCGGTCGCCACGCGGGCAAGCTGCTCAAGACGGTGCTCGAGCGCGCGGGCGGCCGCGGCGGCGGCAACGCGACCTTCGCGCAGGGCTCGCTGCCCGCCGGCGCGCTGGGCGCCGACGCTCTCCTCGCCCCGCTGCGCTCGTGATGTCGGTCTATCAGCGAGAAGCCGGTCTGTCAGTGAGAAAAGGCGCTGGCGGGGTGGTCGGTGGGGTGCTGCAGCGGTCGAAGAGCGCAGAGATATAGAGCCGCGCCGTGTTTTTTTTGGCGACGAACGCTCAACGCTGCAACAAGTTGAAGTTGCCCGAAACACGGACATGTCGGTAGCGCGAGATAAAACAGTACCGTTGTGTAATGACTAGTCACAATAACGACTCCTTTCGAAAGTGGCTGCTCGTATTGTGATTGTATCCAAGGCATGGACGACGACGTGGGCGAGATCGCGGCGCAGCTGCGGGCGGCGGCGCGGGAGCTGCGCGCGCGGGGGCTTAAGCAGGCGGCGCGCTTCGCGTCGGAGCTGCTGCTGGGTGTCCCGGACGAGGCGCGCGCGCGGCTGGCGCGCAGCGAGCGGCGCGAGGCGGAGGACGAGCGCTGCGCCGCCGAGCAGGACCGCTTGGAAGCCGCGCGCGCGTGCCTGGACGTCGGCGAGTACCTGCGCGCGCACCACGTGCTTTCGAGTGGCGCGCTTGCCACGAGCGCTCCGGTCATGCACAAGACGCGCTTCCTGCGGTACTACGCGCTCTTCTTGGCGGGCGAGAAGGCCAAGGAGGAGCGCGCGCTCGAGATGAACGTCACGGGCGCGCGCACCGAGGTGGACCGCAACCTGCACCGCCAGGGCGCCAACCCGCACCTGAAGGAGCTCTACCTGGCGCTCGGCAGCGACTACCAGCGCGACGCGCTCGACGGCTTCGGCCTCTACCTGTTCGCCGTCGTGCTGCGCCGGCTCGGGTACGCGGCCAGCGCTGGTGGGGCCTCGGCGCCGCCCGCCGCCGCGACCCCGGCCAGCGCCGCCACGTGCTACCGCGAGGACTTGCGGGAGGAGCTCAAGCGCCAGCAGCTGCCGGCTGCGACTGCATCTGCAGCTGCAGCTGCGGCCGGCGACGCCCGGCCGTTCAGCGTGACGACGCGCTTCGTGCTCATCGAGTCCATCCGGCGGTACCCGTGGAACTGGTCGGCGTGGATGGAGCTGGCGGCCCACTCGCCCTTCACCACGAGCGTGCGTGGCGCGGCCTCGGATGTATCCAACTGCTTATGGTCGTGGTGACTTGTGTGTGTGTGTGTGTGTGTGTGTACGTGTGGTATGAGCGAGCGTAGGAGGAGGACGTGGCGCTGGCGGCCAGCAGTCCGTGGATGTTCCAGCTCTTCCAGGCGCACGCGCTGCTGGACCAGCAGCAGAACGACGCGGCGCGCGAGCTGCTGGAGCAGCTGGAGCGCGTCTTCCCGCAGAGCACGTACCTGCTGGCGCAGCAGGCGCTGACGAGCTACCACATGCGCGACTTTGACGCGTCGCAGGACCAGTTCGAGCGGCTCGCGAGCGCCGACCCGCACCGGATGGAGCACATGGACGTGTACTCGAACGTGCTGTACGTCAAGGAAGATAAGACGGAGCTCAGCCGGCTGGCGCACCGCGCACTCAAGGTGGACAAGTACCGGCCCGAGACGTGCTGCATCGTCGGCAACTACTACTCGATCAAAGGCAAGCACGACCGCGCCATCGTCTACTTCCACCGCGCGCTCAAGCTCGACCCCAACTTCCTCTCGGCCTGGACGCTCATCGGCCACGAGTACGTCGAGATGAAGAACACGAGCGCCGCCATCGAGGCCTACCGCCACGCCGTGGACCTCAACGAGCGCGACTACCGCGCCTGGTACGGGCTCGGCCAGGCCTACGAGATCCTCAACATGTTCCTCTACAGCATCTACTACTACCGCAAGGCCGCCGCCATCCGCCCGTACGACCCGCGCATGTGGTGCGCGCTCGGCGGCTGCTACGACCAGCTCAACAAGGTGGACGAGGCCGTCGCGTGCTTCCAGCGCGCGGTCGCGAACCAGGACCGCGAGGGCATCGCGTCGTACCACCTAGGCCGCATCTTTGAGCTGCGGAACGAGCCCCACGAGGCGGCCAAGTACTACCAGATCCACCTCGGCCTGCGGCAGGTGCGCGACGGCGGCGGCAGCGACTCGGGCTCGGACGACGGTGGCGTCGTCGTGCTGCCTCAAGACGGCGCCAGCATCCGCGTGGACACGCCTGAGGCCATGGCCGCCAGCATGTTCCTCGCCAACTACTACAAGCAGCTCGGGCGGTACGCCGAGGCCACCGTGTTCTGCAACCGCCTGCTCGACATGCAGGGGCCCGAGCACGAAGAGGCCAAGGCGCTGCTGCGGGAGATGCGCAGCCTCGAGACGATGCAGACCAGGGCCAGCGCGGGTGGTAGGGCGCCGTCGTTCGATGCGATCGACGACATGGACGGATGAGGGCCGGGGGGTAGAATGGAACCGTCAACGGAGCATTGGTCAAGTGACTAGGAGGGGGTTACTTGACGGTCAGGCAGCAGGAGTAGGCGACTCGGTCGTAGTGGCGGTCTCCAGCGCCCGTAGCTGAGCCAGAGGTACGCTTCTTGGACGTAGAGCACCCGCGGGAGGTCGTGCCGCCACCCGCCTTCCACATGCGCTCGACTTCATGGCAGAAGACATCGATAGGTCGCTCCATGCGGTCCGAAAGCGGCTGATCGCTTGCAGGTACCAGCAGTACCACGCGCATGGTGAGCATCGAGAGACTGCTCCACTGGTCGGAAGCGCTGAGCGACGCGGAGACCGACCGCGCCAGCTGTTTGGCGTCTTCATCCGTCGTCGATTGGAAACGGCTGTCGTTGTCCTGGACAATCTCGACCGCCAGTCCCACCGTCCGCGCCTTTGGCAACGCGCAGTCGGCGACCAGATCTTGGAGAGCGGCAAGCGATCGGACCCGCCCGACCGCCAGCTGAAGCGCCTCGCACTCGCACAGACCACCCGCGACGAGCTGCTTGACTGCCTCGAGCTTCGCGTCGCTCTCGATCGAGTGGTCCAGCGACAGCGTCAGCGACGCGAGTGCGCCGTAGTCCCGTACCTGTCCGATCAGCTCGACGATGCCCTTGAAAGCGGGAGAAACGGACTGCTCGACCGTTGCGTAGTCGGCCGCCAGCTCCAAGTGCTTGAGCTGCATAAAGCCGACCTCAAATCCACGCCGCAGCCCGCTAACAAGCGCGTGCATGCCGTGTTCGTTGGAGGTCCCCAGAGTCGAGTGGCGGTCGGGGGCCACTGTCACCGTCAGCGCCGTGAGGTGGTCGAAGTGAAGGCCCCACGTCGCGTCTCGGTCCCCCGCCATGTCCACGTCCTCGTCCTCGGGGAGCGCAACAAACGAGACGTTCGACAGTCGGAGCTCTTGTACGCAGCTGTCGGGGGACAGCAGGGCGCTCAGCCACGAGTGATGCACCCAGTTCGAGTCGAGACGCACGGCCTTGAGGCTCGCGCCTCCGCAGCAGCTGAGAAAAGCGGCTCGCACCGCCACGATGACGTCTGCGTGGCTCGCTGGGTCCATGGCGCTCGAGTCCGGGAAGCACGAGGCCATCGCGAGGCGCTCAAGCCGCGGGTGAGCGCGGAAGAGCGGCTCCAAGCACCGAGCGCTCGCCGGAGAGAGCGTGTCGAAGGAGATGTCGAGCTCCCGCACCTCACCATTGACCTGGAGCAATTGAAGGAGCTTCGCCAAGTCGTCTCGTCGAGGCAGCGACAGTCCGCGGAGTCCGACCTTCCGGACGGCCGTGGCGACACTTGGCAGCTGCACCAACTTGCACAGCGCTGCGAACGCGCGTCCATTGAAGAAGCCGTTGCTTACGTTGAGCTCCTCGACAGTCACGTACGCCGCGACCTTGGACACTATGTGGGCGATGTCGTGGAGATCGTCCGCCGACTGGAACCCAACCGGCGACAGGTCGAGCTGCATGGACCCGTTCCGGACGCTAAGCGTGTGTAGAACGGCTGGCTTGGGCTGCACTCCGTTTTCGGCGCACTGTCAGCATCTCGGGAGGTCAGTAAGCCCCCACCACCCTTGTCGTAGCGGACTCGGATGCGAGCCGCTGGGGACGTACCCTAGTAGAGTAGACTTGAGCGGGGGCTGGGCGGTTGGCGGCGCGAGCCTTGGCCTCCGCCACCGCGCCGCTGAGCCCGCTCTGAGTCCGACGCTTGAGCTCGCTCACGTCGTGCGCGAGCGCCTGGGGGTCGACGCTGCCCGCGTCCTGCTCGACGTACCCGAACTGCCGCTTGATGTCGAGCAAGCCGACGTCGGCCCCCGAGTCCTCTCTGTTCGCGTCTGGCGCCGGTTGAGCCCTGGCGCCCGCGTTTACGTCCACGTCGATGACGAACGTCTCCCACGGCTCGGCGTCCTCCTCGCACGTGCACGTGCTCGGGCTGCGGCACTCTCGGGCGGCGCGGGCGACGACCTGGCCGTCGCTCACGACCTCGAGCGACTGGTACGGGTCCGAGCCGCTGACCTCGAGCCGGGAGTAGAAGGCGCTCTTGAGCGCCTGGAAGCGCTCGCGGGTCGCGGTGAGGCGCTCGTCCAGCGCCTGGACGTCGGTCGTGTCCAGCGACTCGAGCTTGGAGAAGTACGCGTCCTCCGTGAGGGAGCTGATCGCTTTTCTGTCGACCAGCGCCTGGAAGATGGCGTTCGCGTCGTCGATGCTCAGCCCTGCGGTCCGATACGCACAGCGTCCGTGAGCGACGTGGCTGTAATACCGGAGTGAGTATTCCACGCGTAACCGGGTCACGCCGGCCCCCACCAGAGTGCGTGGCGCCCTTGATGCCGGTCGTGTGCATGCACGCGTGCCGCACTTGCCTCGCCGAGCGGTGGCGGACCTCTCCGCGGCGGATCTGCACCCCGACGTCGGCCACGCGCAGGAACTGGCAGAGACCGCGAGGTCAGTGGCGCCATCGGTGGCACCCTAGGTACCGTTCGTTCGTTCAGTGCGCTCGTCGTACCATTGCAAACCACTGGGCGGCGCCCGCTGGCGGCAGGTCCTGGCGCAGCGCCCGCTCCAACCGCTCGATGCCGCGCTCGTAGAGGAGCTTTAGGCGCGCGACCTCGTCCAGCGACTCGTCCAGCTGCCTCCGCAGCCGCTTGTAGGACGCGCCGCTCGACATGCGGGGCAGTGTCGGAGCTAAGCTGTTCTTGGGTGGGTATTGAATTTTATTGTGGTGGGTTACTCTCGTAATTGGAGGGCAGGGTGCAGGCAGCACAGGAGAGTCTCTTGAACAGACGCATGGTGGTGTACCCCTACAACTGACGGCGGTTGAAGCAGTCGAGCAATGAATGGGGTTGGGGGTTAGCTGCGAACTATTGCTGCTTATAATAGCGCATGTGCTGAGAGGGAAGGATGTCATTGAGCTCTCAGTAGTAGAGGCAAGTCAGAAGGAAAGCGTGTGAAGGAGCAGTGACAGCCTATTAATAGTAGCAACGCGAGCGAGGCGTAACCGGACACGTAGAACAGGTCGATACGAACTGTCAATGTGATTGATTGTATGTAGCGTCGGCGAGCCGTTGATCCGCAGCTTCCGCTGAAGGACGAAGGCCGAGGCCTATTACGGACGCCGGTCACGTCGACGCGTTCGCTGTCGGCAAATAGTAGAAGTACGCTTGCGACTGAGGTGTAGCGCAAGCTACTGAAGAATCTTTGCCAATGGATAAATGCAACGAGCACACGTGCAGCTCCGAGACGTAGTAGGGCGGAAGGGATTGATCAGGGTTAAAAAGCTCTTGAGGTTGTTCAACACATAGGCTTCAGAGTTGGATTATCTTTCGGTCATCACGCCAATCCCAGTATGAACAGTCACACAGGCAGACACACAAACATGGTCGGAGAGTCAGGGCAAGGATGACGTGGTTCTCAACACTAGCCGCGAAGACCGCGGCTTGTCAGAGAGATTCCCATTGATCACATTCATCACCCTCTCCGCCACTCTAATGCAGACACACACACGCACGAACAGACACGAGCAACGGCACGCAGACGAACAAAGAAGCAGAATGCAGAATGACGTGTGAAGATCAGATAGGAGCGAAAGACTTTGATGGAATGGTTTCAACATCAGCTGGAAGCTGGATCAGTTGAACTATGCAATTGTGGATCATCACCTCCTCACACATGCATGCATGCAACGACACGAACGGACGCAAGGAGCGCGTCGCTAGGGACGCGGCAAGCTCAGTTGGAAGGCAGCAGAAAGTGATTTTGTTTTCAGCGGCCCCACGATGAGGGCCTCAAACAAAGACACAACTCCTTTCTTTCATCAGCGCTAGCGCTCGCGGATACACAGACGCAGGCAGATGCAGACGCATGCAGTACGAACTGGTGCAGACGTGCATACGCAGCGGATCGGGCGGATTCAGACAGTATGAATACAAGAGCAGTCCACACGAGCAAATGCTTCTCGGAAGGTGTCCTAAGTTTGCTGTGTCATCAAGACCCGCGCCACGCAAATGCACAAACACACATACAGATACACACAGACACAGTCACGTGCAGATATACAGGCATGTAGATAGATGCACGCACATGCAGCCGATGATGGATGGTATCGATCAAACTGTCACCAACGTCCTGGCAAGAACGTCGGGTCTTTCGGGTGTACTCAGCGTCGATCGTATGGGGAAAGAAGCTTGGTCCTATCATCTCGATACCGGCCAGGAACACGCACACATGCACACGTACAGCCTCGTATCGGTGCGCAACAGGTTGGCGACGGACGAACGGACGGACTGACGAGGACAGGAGCTGGCGCCGAATGGGGGGAGGGGCGGTCAAATTCGACTGTGAGTGTGTGGAGGGGGGAGCGAGCGGGGGCCACGCAGGAGGCAAGGCGAGGCGACGCGCCGGTTCGGCAGGCCGGTCGGTTCCAGAGTGAGCGTGGCGGCGCTCGCCACCACTCGTTGTCGGTTTGAGAGAATAGGTGGGTACTGGAGTTCACTTTAATAGAAGCCCCTATATCAGTAATGCGTCGGTTGCAGTACACCCCTACAGATGTGTCGGCCGCGGTACGATGGAAACCCTAGACCGTATTGCCCAATTACATTTTTAGCGAAATAGGGTCACAATCTAAAAGGGTATATATTTGGACTTAAAAATAATTAGTTATAGTAGATGACTAAATAATACTAATCCGTCCGAAAAAAATAGGTACAGTTCTGTTAGACCGTGCCAATCGAGGCGATTATACCTCTGTGGGCGCTTCTCGATACCTCGTTCGAAAGCTTGCGTTCTCTATTATGAGATCCCGTTTACTAGACCCTTTTCCCGCCATTTTTCATATCACAATTCAAACTTTTGTATGATCAGTTTTTAGGATGAAACTTTACGCCACCGGTTTGGCTCATTCATTCCATCATTTTTTATCGGAGCGCTACCGAAAGAATCCAAAACGAATAACCTTCGTTCTTGTCCAATCAGCATTGCCCAAAACGGTTGTAAACGCAGGCCATTTCACTTTAAAGAACGCCTCCATCTCAGCTATATTGCCTCATTCGATTGGCTAAAATATCAGTGATTGTAGCCAATGAAATAAATCGAATTCGAATTCCAAATTAAAAGATGTATATATACAAAAAAAAAATGTTCACACACCAAAAATAAACATGACTTTTGTGTATCCAATAAAACACCTCCGTCAGTATGTCGAGGACTCGTCCCTTTTTGCGGCTCGTCAGGTCTTGTCGGCGCGCCCAAACTCGTTGGATGGCGTTTCTGTGCACGCCGAAGTGCTCGGCAGCAGCCACCATGCTGCCTCGACGCGGCGTTCCTTCAACAGCACGGTCGTACAGGAACCTCACCACGCCAGCGCGCTCTGACTGTAACCGGG
>JAADXZ010000525.1:0-18976 GCA_023338055.1 Phytopythium mirpurense | reverse complement strand
CGTTGTGCGATGCCAATCATCAGTGTAACCGCCGTCGTGTGGTCCACATTCGCCACGGCCATCGGTGGGATGGCATCAACCGTAACCTTGCCCGCTATGGCCCAATCCCATCCCATCCCAAGACATAAGAGTCAGCCTCACCGCTGATTGACTCACCGCACTGTGTCCCGGTGGTTCTTTTCAGGTGGTCCAATTCATCGTACCTAATCGCGTTGTCAGAGTGGGTGCCTCGACTCGATTCGCGGGGATTTAAACTTGATATTTGTATATGGACGCTGAAAGGCTCCGAGGGCCGCGCCAAGGGGGAGGAAAACCATCATCGTCAAGCCACCATCGAACGAACGCACCGGAGCATCAGCATGTTCGCGTCGCAGCTGCGCTCCAAGGACGAGATCCTGGCGATCCGCAAGGCCGAGCGCGAGTACGCCAAGAAGCTGGTGCTGGCGCAGGAGACGGTCAAGCTTGTGCGCGAGGAGCTGGCCAACTGCTACATGGAGCACGGCGTCAACCACAAGATGGCGTGCAAGGCCCTGCGCGAGGAGTACGGGCGGCTCGTGATGGACCCTACGAACGGCGCCGGCCTGCCGGTACGATATCGAAGTCACTAATGTGTGTACCTGCTTGTTGCTGTTGACACGGTGGCTAACGTCTGGTGTTGGTGGTCGCGTGCGCAGGTCAAGCCGGAGCTGTAAGCACGCGAGGAGACCGCAGAGATTGATATGTACAGGACCGCCGAGGAGGCATTCCGAGCGTACGAAGTGGGCCCCGAGGCGCTGTTTACCTTTAAAGAGCGAGAATACGACCTGGCGGCGACGTGGGGTACTTGACCACCCGCTCGACACGGCAGAATGCGGCGCGTGGCCGCCTGGTTGTTGGTCGGCGCGGTGTTGCTCCGTCCACCCGGCTCTTCGGCCTATGTTGCAGCCTTGATAGTGCGCCCGACAGATCTAGCGCAGGCAGTGGAAATCAGCGGCGCTGGCTCCTTGCACGAACACCTTGAAGCTTCTTCAACGCCGATCGCAGATGTCTTTCGTTTGCTTCGCGGAGATCGAGAGGAGACTGGTCATGATCGCTATCGATGTCGATCCAGATTACATCCGGACGTGCGGGTGTGCTCGCGGCGGATACCTGATCTGGCGTCTCGTCGATAGCGCGAGATCGCTTTCGCTGCGCTGGTTGTGCTGCTGGGGATGCTGCTGCCTTGCGCTTGACTTTTTTGCTGGAGCGCAGTTGCGAAGGCAAGGCATCGGAGGGGTCCACGCCAGCCATCGCAGCAAAAAGCGCACGGTTGGTCGCACGCTCTTGCTCAGCAAATTGGGTGGCAAAGTCCGTGAACGATGCGATGCGGTCTTGCATCTTGCCCAGTGAATGCTGGATATCGCCCAGCGCGGAGGCCAGCTTATTTGTGCTCCTAGCACTAGCCTCCGCGTGATCGTCTTGACTCTCGCGGTGCTGCCATCAAATTGACAACTTGTTATGCTTCGCACAAACAAGTCCCCCAACAATCGACAGCTACAGCAAACCTGCTTCGACAACTTGTCCACCGCTGACGCCAGCCCTTCAATCTGCTCCTTGATCTCGCTCGAGTCGTTATTGCGACGTAGTTGGCCGTCTTCCTGGCGTTCTAATGCTCGGGCAATACCATCAACACCCTTCTTGATCGGGTCGAGCAACTTCTTGACGCTATCATCCTCCTGCGAATCGCCTCGCTCGGCGTGCTTTTGTGTCGGCGCTTTGCCAGATTCGCGCAGCATCTGGAAATACCTACTCTGCTGCACGGTTGGTGTCGCGGCTCCGGTATGGATCCTGCGCTGTTCACATGCCTTGACGTCAAAGTTGGGCAAGCAAAGTAGGTGCTAAAGCAGTGATAACAGTATGGCACAGTACGGTCTCATCTTGGCTTGGCGTAAAGTATTGTTGCGAGAATTGCGGCTGCGATAAGGACATGCACGAGTCCTCTGTCGCTATTCATCCATGCGTTCATAAGCACCGCATCATAACATCGCAATATGGGGCCAAGAATAGCGCCCTACCTTCTTGGGAGAGCGAGTAGACCGAGTGGGCGGATTGGCTCTGGTAACTCGCCTCTTGCTGGGACTGTGAATGGGTCTCGTAGCTCCCGCGCACTCGCTGAACTGGCGGCTTGGACGGCGCGTAACGCAGAGGGGGTGGCCTCGTCACAGGGCGCCCCCTCCCGGGGATGGCAGCTCCAGCGCTGGCTCGGACAACCAAGGGCGTGGCAGGCCGAGCGATAGGTGTCGCCCCCGGTTCGTTTGAACTCGCACCCCTGCGCATCCACAGAGAGCGCGCCATGATTACCGCGGGCACATACACACCGCAAGGGCTTCGACTCACATGTTGCGGCGCTGCAGGAGCTGCGAGAGCGACACGACCTCGCGGCGCACGGCCATCGTGGTCCGGCAGGCAGGCAGGCGGCCTTTCTCGTTGTGATTGGCGTCGAAAAGTGGCGGAAACGCGAGAAAGGCGGCGGCTTCAAGGGCAACTCGTGCGCAATCACTCTGATTTTGACAGTGTACAGGGAGAACCTATTATAGTTGTTGTACAGAGATTTGATGCAGCTGTTATTCTGGTGCGTGCACGACACTATGGATGCGCGGCGGACACTAAGGATCACATGCATGGCGGGCGCGCTGGGCCTCGTCGCATGGTACTACAGTAATTGAATCAGCATCTGTATGTTGACCGCAGAATGTCCGATCGCGATGCGCGCCACTCTAAGCTGCAGCTATTGCGAAACTAAACCACATGCGGTTGGCAACGCGATGAAGGAAGCATGCACAAATCAAAAGGTTGCGGCGTATCGGTCTCCAGAAGGTTGGTCTTCACCGTGAATCTCAGTGGATTGACAGATTATAAAATGGTTTCTCCTCATTTACGCCGTGTGCTAAAGAGCACTCAAGTCGCACATGCAGCAGACATGAAGAATGGTCGCGCTTGCATCAGTTTGCAGTTAAAAAGAAAATTGGTTGTTCCGCACGATTGATCTCGGTGGAAATGCTTCTCCTCAATTGCAAGGCGCGACAAGAGCACGTATGCAGATGTACATGTACGCATAGCACGCGCGTGCTCTCTTCAAACGAGAGGGATCGGCGCGCGCGCAACACACAAGCAATGAATCGAAGGGGAGTGTCAGAGCTTTAGTTTGAGTCTCGATTATCACCACTGCAAACAAGTTGCTCAGATGACCGTCGTGAAAACATCGAGAAAAAGGATCATCATCTTCCGCCTCTACGGGACCCACATGCACATACACATACAGACACACACGTACACGTAGTGGCAGCGCGCGACTACAGGCAGAAGCCAACCTCAATGCGGCGCGCAATTCTTGGTCTGCAAATATGGAAGTGATGCCCACAGTGAAGATGGCGGGCTGCGCCAGTCGTTTCATTTACGCGTAAAAACCACCACGAAAGCGTAATTACAAAATGATGTTCTATTTTTGTCCACTCACCGACCGATAAAAACAGCCAATCAAACGCAACTTTCACAAGTGTTCAAAGGACCAACCGACCATCATTCCCGTGTTGAGGAGGCTTTTGGGCTAACGCGCGAGATCGCGGCAAAATGCGCAGAGTGGGCTCCAGGGACGCAATCGCGGCGGCGCGCGACGACGACAACTGGTCCGCGCACAAAGAGAACGAGGATAGGAACAGGCGCGGCACACCCTTTATGTCGCTGGAAGACGCGCCTGTCGCAGGGACCCAAGGTACGCCACGTTTGAGCTTTGGGGATATTCCGGCGCCCTTTCTTCTGATTCGTCTCGCTCGGCCTTCGCGAGCGTCTGCATAGCCTCATTCGAAGAGTTGCTGGCGCGGGAGCTGGAAAAGGATGGAGACAACGCGTCGCCGTCGGATGCGTGGGCGCCAGCGTCGCGGACGGCTGCTAGCGTGTCGTCGGACCGGTCGGTAGGCTCGGGACGCGCGAAAAAGGCTTTTCTGAAGAAAGGCGCGCGCGGGTGGTGGATGCAGCGGCCGGGCGCCCAGACCAAGATGCAGAAGCACACGCTGGTGTCCAAGGACGAGGAAGGACCTGTTGCTTCTACTCGCGCTCGACCGGAGAAGAAGACTGCAGCCAGCGCCAGGAGGAAACCCGCGACTCAGAAAGCGACGCGCCCTTCTTCACCTGCTCCGTCACGCGCCTATGAGCCATTTGATCGCTCACCGACGACAGAACCTTTGCCAGGTTCCTCCATAGTGCAGGAGCGTGGGCGTGAACGTCGTGAACTTATCCAAGAGGCTGCTCCGCCGATGGACTGGAAGGACGCGTCGTTTGCATCGAATGCGACCATGGGGATGAGTCGCGTCAGGCTTTCCTACGAAGCGAAGCGGGATCGTGAGGCAGACGAGCTGGCGGAATTCGAAGCTATTGAGAGAGAGCTGGCGGCTGAGCGGAATGGGTACTTGAGGGAGCGAAAGGAGGCGGAGGAACACCAACTCGACGGCAATGCGCACGTCTTGCACGGCTACTCACAGGGTGAATCGACGCGATGGCACACACGCCAGCACTCGTCGACTACTTCATCGCCACATCCCCCGGCATATGGAACTGTACCTGTTCGTCACGAAGAGGGAGCCACAGTTCCACCAGCGCGCGACGATCGACTGGATCTCGAAGCGCGCTCGGACTTTATATTCGACGGAAAGCAGTCTTCGACCTTTCTCCATGAAAACGACGAGTGGAGACGATACAGCACTGAAGACTCGATGGACTTTGACCATCGGCTCAGCGATCCGCTGTTTGGACGCGGCAACCACGCTCCGTCCGAGCTGAGCGCCATAAGCTTCGACGATTCGGTGCCATGGGATGACGGGCTGTCACTTCAGCAGCACGATGCTCGCGCTTCTTCGCCACGTGATAGCCAGCCTCGCGGAGGCAATGGAAGTACTGCATCTCTGCTTGGCGAAGCGCATGTGCAAGATCCAGGAAGTACTTTCGGCAGCTACGGTTCATTTGATGCGCCTCCTGCACCAGCATTTCAGACACAACGGACGAATCGACCCCATGAGCTGGCTAATGGCTATGGGTTCGACACCGTCCACGAGGACCCGGAACAGTCCGACGAGCTCAGCGACGACGACGAAGACCAGGCTCCAGTGTCTTCACTAGTTCAGCAAGTGTTTGGCGGCGCGCGCTCCGAGGAAGACAGCTTCTCCATCGAGTCCCACTACGAAGAAATGTTCGACCCTGACGATAATACCGGCCACGGGGGCGAACGCGCGGAAGGCATTGGCGCTCGACAACAAAATGTCGGAAAGGTGGAGCTCACGTCTTTAAAGCAGAAGATGAACAGTAAGGCAAAGCCAGTGGCAGCTCCTACTGATCGACGACGACTCGGATCTACCAACATTTCGGCCAAGGGAGCACGGACACGAGCAAGTACGCGGCCTCAAGCTAACAAGCCACAGGCTCGGTCATCACGCTCAAGTCCTGCAGATGCCACCGGCCCAATTCTGCCAACTGTGATCGAGGAGAAGCTGTACGAGCTGGAAGAAGAGGTCAAGTTTTACAAGGCAGAAACACTCCAGCTTCAGAAACGAAAAGAGCACTATGATCAAGAAGCAAGGAAGCTGTTGAAGCAGCGTGCCGACTTTTCGATGTATCAGCAAGAGCAGCGCGCGCAGATGGAGAAGGAGTGGCAGCAAGAGCGCGCCAAAATGAAGAAGGAAGCACAGCTGATGGATCGACAGTGGAAGCTGCGCATGAATGCTACATCGTCGACGCAGGACCGCAAGGTGAAGGGTGAGATCGAAGTGCTGAAGGCTCAAATCGTCAAAATGCAAGTTGATGAAGCCGCACGGATGACCAAGTGGAAGAACAGCAACGAAAACCTTCGCAAGCGCATTGCGGTAAGCATTCCCTATGTTCAAAGCTCACCTTACTTGATTCTAACAACGCCAATTTGCTCTGTATTTACAGGAGTTGGAGGTGAAAAACCAAGAGCTCAGCAACGAGATCAAGTTTCTGGAGAACGATCGACTCGTACAGTGGGAGAAGTTTGAGCGCAAGCTGAAAGAGAAGCAAAACGAGGTAGACCGGCTTACGTCGACAAGTGGCTTTCGGGACTCCAAGAACCTGTTCGAGCGCGAAGACCCGATACGGACGACGGAGGACCTGTTCTCGATCCGCAGCGCGGCGGACGAGTTGCTGACTTCGTGGTCACGTGACGAGCCGCAGAGCGGGCGCGATTCAGGTGATGTGCTCAAGGGGACACAGCCAACGCCACAATCGTTGTTGGGAACAGAAGGCGCTGCTGGCATTGCTACATCATCAGGCACTCACCGACGTGCGCATTCGAGCATTGATGGGTATAATCCCAAGCGCTACAGCCTCGAGAAAGCCGCGTCGGAGCCGAGTGCCTCCATGACAGACCTGAGAAGCGACGCCCAATCGAACGCAGTAAAGAAGGAGCTTGCTGCATCGACTAGAAGTGATGGGGCTCGTGGCACAATTGGCGCTTTGCGTCACAATCATGGCACCAACGGTAGTCTTGTGCCTTCGGATCCAGCGGATCACAAGACAAACGGTCACCATGAACGCTACGATACGACTGCAGATCAGGGGCGGCCGCCCCGCTCTTTCCAGCCAACATCCCCCTCCACTTCTCCCGAGTCGGACGCGAAGCAGGTTGCACGCGAGATCTCCCACGCAGGAGGGAAGAAGGAGGTGGTGTTCACTGACGGCAGCAAGCGCATCGTATTTCCGGACGGGAACGAGAAGGAGATCAAAGCAAACGGGCATACGGTCATCAAGTTCACGAACGGCGACCGGAAGGAGGTTCTGCCCGACACTGGGATCAGTATTTATTACTACCACGACGCGCAGACGAAGCTCACGACGTATCCGGACCAGACCAAGGTGTACGAGTTCCCGAATCAGCAAGTCGAGAAGAGCTTCCCCGACGGCTCGACCGAGATTGTGTTCGCGGACGGCATCACGAAAACCATTCGCGTCAACGGCGACGAGTTCTCCGTCTTCCCCGACGGCACCACGATGCTCGAGCGCAAAGACGGACTGCGCGAAGTCGCCTTGCTCAACGGCAAGAAGATCCGATACTACCCCGACGGCCGCATGGCTTGCGTCGCGACCAACGGCGAAGAGGCGGAGGTTCAGTCGGATGCGGAGCTCCGCAGACTCATGGAGCGATGAGATTCCGACGGTAACGTGGTGTGTGTGCGTGTGTGTACAATGCGCTCTGTGCGAGCAATGGGGCGAGAGCTGATTGACCTGTTTACCGTGTACAGGAGGTAGATACGGCCGATAAAGAAAGCTCGTCACCACTGGACCACTGGATACTGACGTTACTCGTCACCGTGGGCGACTGCGTCGTCGCTACTCTTCCGAAACACGCCTCGACGTCACTGCCGTCCACGCGGCGAGCTCTTCCTTGACACGCGCGCGGTGCAGGGCCATCAGCTCATTGCGGACGCCGGCGGATCCGGCACCTGACGACGCTTGAGCGCCCTCAGACACCGATGACAGCGAGAGAAGCTCGTTGGCGACGCGCAAGCGGACGTTTCGATCAAACAGGTGCGTCGTTGGCTCCGCGTCGCCCGCAGCTCGTGCTTGGACATGTTCGCTGGGATCGAAGTGACCGGCACGGATATCCAGTGCATGGCGGCGCTCGAGGAACTGAAGCGCCGCCTCGCGACGTGTCGGCCTGCCATTCAGCACCACTTCATCCAGCCAAAATGTGTTCACTGTCGCCGTGGAGCTGTCTTGTTCGCCGGCGTGCGGGTCGGCAGTCTTTCCGTCGAGCAGGACGTGCAGGTCGCGCATCGTCAGCCTTTCGCGCTTGGCTTGGCGACCAGCCACGGCTCCGGTCGTGTCGTCGTCGTCGTCGTCGCCATCCTCCTCCTCACCCTCGACACTTCGATCATGAGCGTCGCGGTGCTCGGTCGTTGGCATCGCGACGCTAGAGGTCATCCCAAGTCGAGCGCGCGCCAGCTGATGGCGAGTCTTGCCGAGCCAGTGGATGCGCTCCTCGACCGTCGACTCGACGATGAACCGGTGGACGTGAGTGGGGCGCGTCTGGCCGATGCGATGGACGCGATTGATGGCTTGCGCCTCGGTGCTAGCGTTCAGTAGCGGCTCGACCAGTATCACTTCCGTCGCCTCGACAATGTTGAGGCCGTTGGCGCCGACCGAGTACGGCAGCGCAAGCACACACGCGCGCGGACAGGCCTTGAAGCCCTGCAGCAGCGCCGGGAAGGCGCGCTTGGTCGAGTACACGAAACACGAGACGCCGTCGACGTGCACGCGCAGGTACTCGCTCACAATGGACAGCATGTCGGGCCACTGCGAGAAGAGCAGGCACTTGACGTCCGGGTCGCGCGCCACCAGCGCGTGCACGCAGCGCAGTAGCGCGTCCATCTTGGCCCCGAAGCCGCTACCACCACCCGTCAGCATCCGAGGCTGCTGCTCCGACTGGCGGATCGAGCGCACGTCATCGTGGTGGCCTTGGGCAACGACAGCGACACGATACGCGGGGGTCACGCGGCGACAGGTCGGACACTTGACGGACATTCCTCGTCGCCGCGTCGCCAGTGCCTCGACGCAGCGGCGGCAGAACGCGTGAGCACAAAGGAGCACCGCGTGCGTCGCCATCGTCGCCTCCCCGTCCATCGCCTGCAGACACACGGCGCACTCGCGCCTCGACGAAGCACCAGCCTTTCCGGGCGGCGCATTGGTCTCCTTAGACTGTGCGCTGGACTTTCGCTGCTCCTCGTCGAGCTGAAGAAGGAAGCGGAGCTGCGCAAGCGCGTCCTGCAATTCGCGGTCGGCGATCGCGCGGTCAGCTTCCAGCTCCGCGAGTCGCGTGGGAACCGCGAAGGCATCGATGATGTACAGCTTCTCCGTTGCCGTGGTGACGGCCTCGCCCTCCACTCGCAGTCGAATCTGGGAGCTGGCCATCTCGAGCTCGTCAAGCGCACCAAGGCGTTGGTGCTGCGTCTGGAAGAGCTTCTTCGCGGCGTTCCACTCGCGCAGCAACAAGCCAAATAACTCCACCTCATCTTGCAAGTGCGTCGACGAGGAAGAGGAAGGTGCTTGGCGTACGACGGCGCGGTAGCTGGCCGCGATCTCCTTGAACACCTCGACGAAAAGGGACGATGCTGCCCCGCTCCCGCTCATGGCGCTGGCTTGCTGATCCTCTTCGGTGTCTTCCTCTTCTCCATCGAAAGTGTCGGCAAGGCGCGCGCTGCCAGTGCCACTCAGTATCGCAGACAGGGACGAGCTGCTCGCGGAACTGTCAATGCCGAGCACGTGCTGTCGGTACGCGTCCAGCTCCTTGTAGAGCTTGCAGTGCGCGCACACCGGCCCGTTCCCAGCGTCTCGGCACTTGCGGCAGTTCCCCGACCGCTGCACGTCCTCGCGACTTGGCGTCCCGACACTAAGCGCCTTGAGAGCCTTAAACAGCTCTCGACGGCGCTTTGCAACGGCCTCAAGCTCCGTCACGAGCTGCAAACGCAGCGTGCGCGCGCTCACCAACTGCGCGCAGAAGCGCGTCGCCCACTTGGTACTGAACGCCGCGAGTCGCGCGTGGATCCGCGCCACGAGACGATCGGCCTGCTCGCCGGCGTCCGCACGCTCGATCGTCGCGAGCGCGTCGTTCCACCACAAGCTCGACGAGCAGAGCAGCGTGTTGGTAGTTCGCGACTTGGTCTCCATCTGCGCGGCGATCTTGGCTTCGAGCGCCTCAAAGTTGCGCTTGGCGAGGCCGTGCGCGTTCTCGACTTGCAGTAGATAGAACTGCCGGATGCTGCGCGCCGACTTATCCAGCCGCGCGCACTCCCTCTCGAGCTCAGCGCGCGCTTCCGCGGAGATTCTCAACGCTGGAGCGGGGTCACTGGCCGATACCCCATCAAGATGTCGCGTGAGCACTGACATAGCCGGCAGCAAGTGCTGCTGTTTTGGGTTCAGGTGCCAAGACTGGGATTCCCCATCGGCACCCACGGCGCTCACTCGTTGCCTTCCGTCATGTCCGTCGACGACGATCAAGTTGTCTCCGGCCGTCGTGGCGTCAGCATTGTCGGCTCCTTCATGCGACTCGTCTGAAGTCGACACGTCCAGATCAAAAAACGCTCTCACAAGGCACGCGAGGTTCTCGAGGATGTGCAGTCGCGGCAGCAAGTCGGCGCGGAACAGTGGCCAGTTCTTCTGCACCACCTGGACGGCCGCGAGGTACTCTCGGATGGCGGCGACCGTCCCCACCGGCTTGTCTTCTTGTGATTGGACCGTGGCGGGCGACGACAGGAGCCGCATGGCTGCCAGCCCGTTGCGCGCCGCTACGAGCTTGCGCTGCGCTTCCTCGCACTCGCGCTTGTTCCGAGCGATCAACTCGCGCAGAAACTCGTCCATGGTCAGCACCGCCGTCGGGACGAGTCGTCGGCCGTTGAGCGCCGACAGGCCGTTGGCTGCACCGAACGCATTGCCAATCTGCGGGTGGCAGCAAATCTTGCGCAGCTCCAGCAGGTCGTGCCAGATGCGGTCTCGGCCGTCAATAACCGCGTCGTGGCCGTCTCGACTCGCTTCTGGCTGCTGCAAGTGCAGACGCTCGCGCTGACGCACGATGGCCACGATCGCGCGCTCCTGCTGCTCATAAAAGTGCCGCTCCACTTGCGAGAAGCTGCACCACACCACGAGCGAGCGCTGGCTCGGCAAGTGCAGCTGGTCGAGCACGTCCCGCTTGCTCGTGCGCCAGAGCAACCCACCGCCATCGCGAGTGCGGTCGCGCCCCGTCGTCTTCGTACCATCCCAGAAGAGCAAGTCGAGCACGCGGTCGATCGCCCCAGCCGAGAACGCGCTCGCAACAATGTCCCGGAACGTCGCTTCGCTTGCACTGGCGAATGGCTCGACACGGAGGAACGTGAGGTACCCGAAGAGGTCCGAGACCGAGCTCGACTTGGAGAACGGCGTGCCCGTGACGACCCACGTGGAGCGCGCGCGCAGCTGCGCGATAGTCCGCGCCGTCTGCGCCGTCGTGCTCTCCACTCCGACCTGCGCTTCGTCCATACAAACGCGCCAGAATTCGAGAAACACGAGCGGGGATGCCACAAAGGCGTATCTCTTCCGTGTCTGCCGCGTGCTGGATCGGCGGTCGCGGCCCGCGGGCGTCGGCAAGTGGTGCAGGTCCGTGCGCAGCGCCTCGTACGTGGTCAGGACAATGTCGTACGTCGCAAGCCGCAAGCCCGCTGTCGATAGGACCTGCCACTCGGCGCTTGGTCCACTTCTCAAGCGGCTACGCAAGGCCTTCACTCCTGGGTACCGAAACAGTGAGACTGCGTCTCGCGATCGCACATGGCGCTTCAGCTCCGCCTCCCACTGGTCGTGGATCGACTCGGGCGACACAATGAGCGTCGTCTTGCTCGAGAACCATGGGCGCTCACGGATCTGGCAGTGGAAGCACATGAACGTCAGCAATTGGGGCTCCTCCGACCCACCCGCGCGCTCGAACGACCAGACTCCTCGCGAGCTGCTCGACGTCGTAGCGAACCCGGAGCAGATCTGATGGTGCCACGTCCCACACAAATCACACTTGACGACGCCGAGCTCGTGAGGATCGTCGGACCCGCAGATACAGTCCATATCCACCGCCGCATCCGCTTCCGTGTCTCCAGCATCGCCTTCCGCAGCTTCCTCGACATTGTAGCCTGTGAACTGCAGCACTGGCAGACTCGAGGGGCTCGGGTGGCTCAGTACGAGCGAAATGACCTCCACCGTCTTGCCGAGGCCCATCTCGTCCGCGAGGATGCCGCCGCACACTGTCGACATGTCGTGATGCCGGGCGTACGCGTCGATAGACCCGCTATCGTCGCGCCAGTCGACAAACGCAGCGCAGTATGGGTCGTACGTCACGTATTGGCGCACGTCTGGCGCCGTCGCCACGCCTGGAAACGTCACGTTTAACTCGATCACTCCCGAGCTCACGCTGTCCTTGAAACCGACATTCAGACCGTCAAGGCGCCGCTCTCGCTCGAGCATCCACGACACGGCCGCTTTCTGGTACGGCCGAAGCGTCGGCACCAGCACCGACTGGCCGACGTCCGAGTCATCGCCGCTTGCCTTTCGGTATTCCACGCTCGCGCGCTCGATCGCGGCGTCAAAGTTGCCGACATTGCGCTCAAGCTGGCGCCGAGTGTCGATCCTCGCGTACAAATCCGACACGGCGCTGGTCGCGCGTTGGCCGATCTCGGACGCCTTGGCCGCGTTGTCACCGACAAAGCGGTGGTACAGCAGCTCGAGCTCGTCCCAGTATGGGAACGTGCACTGCTCGCCGAACAGCCGGAGCGCGCGCCGTGACCGGGAGTGCTTGAGGACCCACAGCATGACACGGTGCATGCTCGCGTGGAGCTCGACCCTCGGTAGAGTCACTACGGGTCGTTGGGCTCGCCTTCCCGATCGCTTGTGGCTGTTGCAGCGCTGCGCGTACTTGCGCCACGCGACCCCGACGCGCCACACGAGCGTCTTGGTCCCCGCGTGGTCTACTAGCTCGATACCCATAGTAACCAGCTCCTGCTCCACCAGGTCGAGCACGCTCGCCAGCCACGTGCAACGGGTCCCGCAGAAAGCGTCCTCGGATGTCAGCGTCGTCTCGACTTTCTCCTGCGTTTCGCAGTCCATGAGCGTGAAATGCTTGGAAGCCGGGGCCATCTCGAGCCCAAGAATTCGAGGGGGATGCAGCGCATTGCTGGCATCCGCACCGCTATCTCGTGACGACAAGACACGCGTAGCGACGTCCACGAACGCGGCGCTGGCAGCGACGGCGTCGACAGGAGGCGCCGCCAGGTGGTCAGTGTCATTGCTGCTGTCGGCACCGGTGGCTTGGTCATCAGCTTGCACAGGAAGACTGAACCACAGCGCGTCGTTCCAGCCGTCAACCTCCTTGCAGCACTGCGAGATGTCGAGCGAGAGCGTCAAGGCGCGATCTGCAGCGTTGACGCAGATGCCGTCGACGTAGTGGAGCGCGTGGCGGGCGGAAGTTGTCGACGCGATGTGCTTGCGCCTCTTCTTCTGCTGCCGCGCCTCCGCACCGACAGCAGCAGCGGCAGCAGTAGCTTCTTGAGCGTGTTGAAGCTGCCGCTTGCGCTGCTGCCGGTCGCGCTGCGCGTCGCGAGGCTTGCGCCGCGCCATGACTCTTCGCCGCCGCGAGTTTTTCGCAAGTGAGCTAGTTAATAGCTGGTCACAATTGGTAATCAGACTAAGACAAGCAGGAAACAACACTCTTTCGGAATTGTGACTGTTTTGTGTATACATAGGGTAAGGAAGAATAAAACGACCAAGACATTGAATTCAAGATGCTGGAAAGGTGCGTGCGGAGTGGTGTGCAATCCCAGTGCAAATTGCACACCACAAGGGTTTAGGGTTTATGTTGTTGTTCTTCATGCAGCTGGTAACACCTGCGGCATGGCTACCGCGAATGATTAGCGACGGCAATTTGCTGGAATGGTGCGTGCGGTGGATCTCTCGTTGATGTGCGTGCTGTTGTTGATTTGATTGCACACTTGTTGAACAAGAGTTTAGGGTTCATATTGTAAAGGATTATTGCTGACTTGTTGGCATGGACAAATCGCAGGGACAAATCAAAACCTGGAATCAACTTGTTGCCAGATCTTGGCGTGTCCTCACTTTCCAATCCCCTGCCTGCCTCGGTCATCCCTTTCCTGCTCCTCTTCAAGCCGCCGCCGCCAACCGCCAACCACCTACGGCCATGGGCCGATCCAAATCGAAGCCGACACCCCGCGCCACCAAGAAGAGCTCTGGAGGCAAGACCACGCAGCGGTGGATCCAGACCAAGCAGGGTATCACTTATAAGACGCAAGCCAAGCTCGACAACATGCCCAACCCACGCGCTCGATGGATCGAAGTCATGGCGATGAGCAAGCACCATATCAAGTGCTCGATCCTAAGCTTCCGTGACGCATGGACGCCCGACTATCGCCGCGACGCCGTCTGGGTGCAGATCGCACTAGATATCTCTTCGAACCTGGGCGAGAACATCAACGCCTTTACCGGGGCACAACCGATCGGCTTCCACCTGTCCAAGAAGGCGACAAAGGACGGCGATCAGTCGGTCTCGCTCTCCGAGCTCTTTCCAGACACGGACGCGTCGTGGCTGTCGGATGTCACGGCACTCATCGCCCAAGACCTTGTCACGGTCGAAGTCCATGCCGTCGACAGCAACGGCGAGCCGCAAACGCTCCTGCAGCCGACTTCTCGCCGTCACGACGCGTCGCAGCCCAAGTTCGCGCTCAGCGTCGGCCTCGCGTGGCAAAGGTACATGGACTTGTGTCTGTACAAGCCCGGGTTCGCCTGGCCACCCACGGAGCTCCTGCACGTGCAGATGCAGCGCACCATGCTGTGGGTGCTGCGCGCATCGCGCCCGCTTCCCAACCAGTGGAGCTTCCGCGACCACGACGAGCTGGACCGCCTCTTCGACGAGTTCGTGTGCTGCTCGCCCAATGCCATCGGCGACCGCGAGGAGCTCGAGCCACCGAGCGAGTCGACTTGCGTCGAGTTCGAGCGCTCTGGCATCTCGCTCGGGTACGACCCCTACCGCGCCTGCTTCCTCGGGCTTCTCTGAAGCGAGTGGGGAGGGGAGAAGCACTGCCTCCTGGCTGGCTGCCAAGGCGTGATGCATGTCAGTAATTCGAATGGCATGTCACTAAAACGGACGGATTCGATCCCGAAGTTGAAGTTGTACTGTACAGTACGTGAATTTAACAGCACAACCGTCGCATTGCACAGCCACAGCGTGACGCACATCGCGTGAGTCACATGGTGGAGCACCATTACTGCTTTGCAAGCAAGCATACCGCAGACTTCTGGTTGCGTCAGAGACTGGATCGGCGCTTCGGAGCTCGGGTGATCGGAGTCGCCTTCTCCGGGGTTGTCTGGAGCGCTGGGCTTTGTTTGCTCTGCGCATCGACTCAGATCGAACGAACGTGCCGAGCCGCATGGAAGGAGACCTGCTAAGAACGGACGGTGACGGCGTCCTTGTGGGTCAAATGATCCCAAATCTGCACGCGAGGGGTCGATATCGAGAGGGTGGCACAAAGTATCAAATACTACTGCCCGCTTTTACAATCACACGGCACTTCATCTTGGATTTACTATGGATATTATCCATCTGGATATTCTCCGCATGTCGCAGCTGGGGTGCACAAAATGACCAGGACCACCGCACGATCGGATCCGAACGACGCCAGTCTCCAACTTGACGCCGCGCCCCCACCAAGAGCAGACTACCGGTAGCAAGCAGCACAAGGCCGATGGGGATCGAACTCCACGTGCGCGTCGTGGAGGCGCGGAACCTCCTGGACGTGCAGACCTTTGGCACGCAGGACCCCTTCTGCAAGCTCAAGCTGTGCGGCAAGAAGCAGACCACGCGCGTGGACGACAACGGCGGTGCGTCTATGCAATGCCATGCAGTCAGTCACCATGGCTTGCATCTCACAGTCTACTAACGTGGAGTTGCTTGAGTACTGTAGGCCGCTCGCCCTCGTGGAATGAAAAGTTCACGTTCGAGGTGGAGGACCCGCAGCTGAACCAGCTCAGCATCAAGATCAAGAACAAGGGCTTCACGGACAGGTAGGCTCCGGATCGACTGCGCGATCCTAAACATGCGCTCTGATACTAACGCGATCTGTGTGCGGCAGTGACCTCATCGGCGAGTGCCGTCTGCCCATCAGCTTGTTCATGCACGGACAGCTCGTTGACCAGTGGTTCGAGCTCACCAACGGCTCGACTCGGGCCGGAGAGCTCAACTTGCGCCTCAAGATCGAGAAGGAGGAGAGCGCGCCCCCGCCAGAGCATGCGTACCCCCCGCAGCAGGGTACATAGCACTATCACATTCTGCATCCGTGGAGACTATGCTCGTAGTGCTGACACGGTGTCTGTGGCGTTCACAGCCTACCAAGCCCAGCCTGGGTACCCTCCGCAGCAGGGCTACCCTCCCCAGCAGGGCTACCCACCCCAGCCGTACGGGTACGCCGCGCAGCCGGTGTACGTCGTGGAGCAGCCAGCCCAAGGGCACTACGACCACTACGACCGCGATGACGACCGCAAGGACCAGGGCAGCAGCGGACTGAGTACTGGCCAGGTTGCGCTGGGCGTTGGCGCTGGCGTTGTGGGAGGCATTCTGCTCGCCGACGTGGTCGAGAATGTCTTTGACGGCAGCAGCAGCAGCAGCGACGGTGGCGACGACGACGACGACTGAGTGAGCCGCGTAGTGTGCAGCTGAGAGCTTGGATTGGTTGGCTACCGTGTTGGCTGCATCAGGAGACATACTTTGAAGTGAAATGCCGGGTGTGCGTGAATGCTGCACACTCTCGTCGGCAACGTGCTGGCTGTCTTGAACCTTTCCAATACCCTCTCAATGTATCTACCCCATATACCTGAAGCGAAGGAGCTACAATTCCCTCCTTCGTGCCCTCCTCCTCTCCGTCGTCCAAGGACGGCGCCAACAGCAGCTCCTGAATTTCATAGAGCGACCTTCGCTCCTCAGTCTTCCCCCATCATAAGGTTGAAACCGCTAACCGAATACTCTACGTCTTCCCCGTGGCTTGAGCAAAGCGCACACTCGTGTCGGCAACGGCCGCTGCGTCGACATCACGGACACGTCAGCTTGGCGCGCACTGGGCTTGAGCTCCTTCAACTCGACGAGCTGGCCGACACCGTCGACCATGGCCTGCCTCGTTCGAGGCGTCAGCACATTTGTGCGACTGGAGTGCTTGCGCACTGCGAGTTTTCACGCCGTAAAAGACCAAAGTGGTCCTCCCAAGCAATTACATAGTAGTCGACACGCATGCTGGGCTCGTGCGGCTTCACCCCTCTCCTCCGCTCGCGCGTCAGTGTGCCAACTAGAGCGCAAGAGCAGGCAAGATCACAGTCTGCAGTGGTCTCCGACCAAGCTGGAGCCAAACTCGACCAGGCGGCCCACACGCACGTTTCTCGCTCTTAAGCGCCTAGGACGCGTGGCTGCGGTGGCCAACGAGCGGCTCGTCCGTGCCCCACGAGCTCGCAATCTTTGCCCACTGGTCGGGCGTGATGCTGATGATGCTCTGCGTATGCGGTCGCATCCCGTCTTCGAGTCCCTCGTGGTTCTCTGCAGTGGTCAACCACACCAATCGTCAGTCAGCACCAGCCGTGGGTCGTTCTCACTGTACGTGCCTCATACGTACCCAGGTAGGGCAGGCCCGAGTCGTCGATGCCGATCTCGACCGCCCCGTTACGGACCAGGAACGACGTGTCGAACAGGTTCTCCACAGTCTGGAACAAATGTGTCCATTCATTTTCGAGTGAGACCGCGGCGACAGCTGCCTCCGCTAACGAGTACGGACGCACCTGGGTGAAACTTTTGGGGTTGATGACGAGGTCGAAGAGCGCCCGATGGTTCGCCTCCTCGATCGCCTTCTGCATCACCTTGAGCCGACGCGCCTGCGCGTCCATGCGGTCCTTCTACTCGGCATTATCGGCCGACAGTCCACGAGCTGTAGCGTTAGAGCTACGGCGTTGGTTCACATACTCATAACGTACGGTACTAAGCCTCGCACCTTGTTAGTGTATTCACTCGGCTTGCTCTCCGTAGCGTCCTCGTCCTGCTGTACACGGCGAGTGCGTTTACGCTCCTTGTGCACCACCTCCGTGTCCATCTGGCCGAACCTGGAGCAACGTGAGCAGAGGCTGAGGCTTCCTAGTCCGTCAGAAAAGGGATCAGACAAGTCCCAACGTACAGGAAGCCGACGTCGGGCACGGAGCGAAAGCACGCGCCGGCAGCCGAGCCCAGCGTGGACCAGTCAAACGCATTGGACTGCGACTCGGACGCGCAGGCCTCGCGACTGGAGCGGATCAAGTCCGCGACGTCGTACTGAGCACCACCACAAGCAATCACATCAAGCAAGGTCATTCCTCAACACCTCGACGGCCACTTGTAGACAGAAAGAGAGAGCAGCTGTACCTTGGTCAGGTCGCTGGCGCCCAGCGCTTGCGACTGCTTCGCCACAGCGACGTTGAGCTCGTCCAGGTTGGACGCGTCCAGGTTGGCCTCGCGCGGGTAGCACACGTCCTCGTACATGATCTCGAGCTCGGCCGTGGTCTCGCGGAACTTGTTGGACGAGAGCTTGGCCAGGTCGGACGCGTTCTCGCGCATGCTCTGCAGCAGCTCGCGCTCCTTGTGGCGAACCTTGCGCCGGTCCTTGTCCGTCAGCTTGGAGTTGTGCAGCAGGCCCTTCTGCCGCTTGCGCTTCTGCGAGCGCTCGAGCATGGAGCGCCACGCCTCCTCCTCCGCCTCCGCCCCCGAGCCGTCCTCGTCGTCCTCGTCGTCCTCGTCCTCCTCCTCGCCAGACACGCTCACTGACTCTGTTTTCTTCTCCTCTTCATCATCCTTGTCCGCGTTGCGGCGCCGACGCCCCGTCATGCTGCCTGCGTCGCCCTCCGCCCAGCTCAATACCACCACCGTTTGCTTTCTGCTTTCCCGCGGTTTTGCATTTATGAGCGCGCCAAAATAATATAGTAGCGTGGTACACATGAATTAATCCATTTTCAGTCAATTCAATTTGTGTTCTACACGCTATACAAGGACATTCAGCCAGAACGAGTCGACCAAGCCAATGGATATAAAGGTAGTTTATATCCATTGCCTTGCCCATGTGCGTGTTATGCATCTGCGTGAAGCATGGCGAGCGCCTAGCGCGCAGGGGAAGTGATTCGTCCACGAGGTTTCAGATACTTTTGAGCGGGAGCCGCCGCCGCCGCCGGCGCGCGAGCCGAGGAGGGCGCCGCGTAACAAGGAGCGGCGCCGACAGACGCGGCCCATGCGTCGCAACGTGCCGTCAGTCTCCTTGCCGCCGCCTCGCGATCCCCGGCGGCGCGTCGCCGCCAGCTGCGTGAGAACAACAGCCCAAGCGAGAGCAATGATCCCCGCCCGAACCTCTCCACATGTGTGTATGTGTGTGTG
>JAADXZ010000524.1:0-18992 GCA_023338055.1 Phytopythium mirpurense | reverse complement strand
GCAACGGGTTACACTCGCCAGTCGCCACCTCCGACCGCGTGCGTACGGTACCCGCCCCACCAGCGTCCGAAACTCCTGGAAGCTCAAGGAAACTCCTGGAAACTCCTGGAAACTCCTGGAAACTCCTCGACTCGACTCGACGAGAAGTCTCCAGCCAGCCACTCTCCCATACGCAAGTAGTACACAAGTAGAGCTCGGCCATGCCCCACCGCCTGCGAGAGCGCTACCCTCCTACGAACGCGGCGGCCGCGATGGCAGCCGCTGCGTCCACGGTCCCGCGGGAGGCCACCCGGTCGGCCAGCGGCTCCCGCCGGTCGACCTACCGCGAGCGCTTCCGCAGCTGGAACTCGGCGCGCGGCGACTCGGAGGGCGACCCGAACGACGACGAGCTGGGCACCGCCACGAGCTCGTCGCTGGCCACGCGTCCGTCCCCGCTGTCCTCGTCCGGCTCCTCGGCCTCGTCCTTCGGCTCGCGGCTGCTCTCGACCCTCTCGAGCGGCGCGCTCACGCCTGGCCGCGCGTCGCGGAGCCGCCCGGCCGCGAGCGGGCGCAAGGTGCGCGTGAGCGACCGCGAGCTGGTGCGGCGCGCGCTGCGGTCGGACGCCTCGCGCGCGCTCCAGGAGGCGCTGGACCAGCCGCTGGCCGCGTGGGAGTCGGCGAGGCACACGCGCGAGTTCACCATCCTCTCGGGCCGCAAGGGCGTCGCCGCCCGGGGCGGCCGGTCGCCCACGGAGGGGGAGGGCGACTCACACGAGGTGCTGGCGGTGGGCGAGGTGGCGTGCTCGCCGCAGGAGCTGGCGGCCGTGCTGCGCGCGGCGGACGAGAGCCAGCTGAACGCGTCCATGCGCGCGCTGCACGGCGGCAAGTTCATCTACGGCTCGGTCGTGCACGTCGTGGGGCTGCCGGCCGAGGGGCGCGGCGAGGGCGAGGGCGAGGGCGACCAGCTCGCGGTCAAGACGAGCTGCTTCGTGCGCTCGCGGCTGCTCGGCCGCAACGAGGAGTGGTGCTTCCTCGAGCACTTCCAGCGCCGCGGGGGCGACTTCACGGTCGTGCAGCAGTCCATGCGCGAGCTCGAGCTGGCCGCGGGCAAGGCCGCGCCCAGCCGCCGCGTCGAGCAGCTGCAGGGCGTCACGGCCGTCTACCGCGTCGAGCAGCTGCCGGGCAAGCCGCTGGCCGGCGCGCAGCGCGGCGCCAAGCCCGCGCCGGCCGTGCGCGTCACCTTCCACGCGCTCTACAGCAAGGAACGCGCGGGGGCCGCCGCCGTCGCGGACGACCTGGCCAGCAGCGCGCACACGATCCACGAGGACGAGGAGCAGCACGCCGCGCCGGCGGACGAGGACGCGGCCGGGGCGGCGACCGCGAGCGGGCGGACGGCCAGGGCGCGGCTGCAGGCGATGGCCGAGAGCGTGCGGCGGCTGCCGGCCGTGGTGCGGCGGCGGCGGCTCGGGCAGCAGGTGTTCGCCGACACGGCGGCCATGGGCGAGGCCTCGAACGCGCGCTGCATCTCGTGCACGCGCAGCCTGCGGCTGCTGGCGCTGACGGTCAAGAAGCGCTGCCAGCTGTGCTCGTACAGCGTGTGCGCCGCCTGCTGCTCGAGCGAAAAGGTCGAGACGTACAACGGCCACGCGGCCACCATGACCATCTGCCGCCGCTGCCTCGAGTGCGTCGACCGCTGCGACTACTCGCACATCCAGATCGGCCGGTCCGACTCGGAGTACATCATGGACGAGGACGAGGACGAGGACGAGGACGAGGACGAGGCCAACAACCGCCGGGAGCACGTTGCCGGCCGGGACGCCTCGAGCCAGCCCAAGTCGGTCGACATTGACGAGGAGGAGCGGGTCTCGGCCGCCCTCCCCGGCCCGGCCGTCATCACGGGCAGCGGCGCTCGCCGTGCAGGCGCGGCCGTGGTCGAGACGCTGCGCCACGAGCTGCAGTCGGAGGAGTCCAAGGCCGCGGCCATGGCGGTCATCAGCCACCTGCTCGCGACCAGCGACCGGCCGGTGGCGGGGGAGCGAGGCGCGGGCGAGGAGGAGAAGCTGTCGTCGTCGCCCACGCCGCTGATGGAGCGCCTGTCGATCGACTCGTCTCGCCCCAGCAGCAGCAGCAGCACCGACTCGTCCGAGAGCGAGGGCTGGCAGCGCCCCCGAGGACCCGAGAGCGGCGTGTCGGCGGTCGAGGAGTACTTCCGGCGGCGCGAGCACGAGGCGGCGCTGGGCACGTGCGAGCTGTCGAACGCGGCGCGCCGCAGCTACGCGCTCGACATTGACGCGGACGGGGCGCGGCCGGTGGCGCCCGTGCCGAGCAACGAGGGCGAGCGGCTGCGCGCGGTCGAGCAGCTGCGGCTCATGGAGCTGAGCGCGCCGCTGCAGGAGCTGGACATCATCTGCGAGGTGCTCAACCTCGAGATCGGGCTCTTCTGCACCATGATCACGATCGTGGGCGCGCGCGACCAGCTCGTGCTCGCGTGCACCTTGAAGGGGCTGGTGATGGCGAGCCTGCCGCGCGAGCACACGTTTTGCCAGCACCTGCTCATGGGCGACAAGCCCTTCGTGATCAACCACCCGGAGGCCGACGTGCGCTTCTACAACATGAACCCCATCACGCAGAACGGCGTACAGTTCTACTGCGGCATCCCCATCCAGAGCGACGACGGACTGATCGTCGGCTCCATCTGCTGCCTCAACCTGCAGCCCGTGCAGCTCACGCGCTCGCAGTTCGGCACGCTCACCAAGTTCGGCCGCATCGCCTCCAGGATCATCATGACGCGCGCCAGGCAGCAGCAGCAGCAGCAGGGAGCCATTATGGAGCCTGATACGGCCACCGCGTTGGTGGACGCCACGCCGCCCCAAGAGGACGATAAGGACGGCCTCGAGCGGCTGCCTTCCGCCGTCTCGGCGTGATCGACGACGGACGCTCGCTGTTTATCTATCTGCAGGTATATATACACATACATACATCAAGTATCGATCGAGCGCGTCGTCTTGGTCGCAGCAACAAGTTGAAGAGACGAAATCCATCATGACTCAGTTTACCAAATATTTGTACTGTATTATTTTAATTTGCATGTTGATCGTTTTCGTCAGAGTACGCGCATACAATAGCCAAGATGTCTGCAATCAACTCTACGTACAGTGCCCACTTGAAGTCGCATGGCCCGAACTCTTCAAGCGCACAGTTGTCTGTTCTGAACTCGAGTAGGCTACTGTAGCCACCCTCCTGCCCCCTTCTCTGCCGTTCTTCCCGCTTGCGCCGCAACCGAGTGCGTCTCGAGTCAATATCAGCGCCCTTCGGCGCCCGTCGCTGCCCCACCGCCGCCCTCCACCCAGTCACGGACACTGTCACTGGCACTCCGACACACAACAAGGCGGCAGCACTCGACGTGGCAGTCCCACTGCTCCCTCAACAGCATCGCACGCACACTGGGTCCGTCCGTCCCTCCCTCTGTCCGATAGCCGCCGAATTCGTCCGCGCAGTCTCAACAAGCACGGTCAACCGGGCGGGAAGAAGAAGCCCCCTCCCTCCCTCCCTCCCTCCCTCCCTCCCTCCCTCCATGGCGTCGTCCACGACGGCCACGAGCCTGGCGAGTCGGGGCAGCACCACCAGCGACGAGGAGGACGCGCGGGCGCCGTGCATGGGCGAGCGGCTGCTGCGCGCGCCGCTCGTGCCGCCCCACCTGCGCTACGCCGAGGGCTCGTTCGTCAACGCGCGCGGGCAGTCGCTCTTCTACCTGGGGCTGGCGCCGCGGACGACGCCGCTGCGCGCCGTGATGCTCTTCCTGCACGCCATCGGCGACCACTCGCGGCGGTACGCCTACTTGTTCGAGCACCTGTGCGACCGCGGGTTCGCCGTCGTCGCCTACGACCTGGTGGGCCACGGCGCGAGCGACGCGGACGACGCGCACGCCACGCGCGTGCACGCGGGCCGCTTCCGGCACTTTGTGGACGACACGAACGCCTTCCTGGCGCTGGCCAAGCGCTCGCTGCTACCGACGCTGCTGCCGACGGGCCCTACCTGCAGCGCCTCCAAGACGCACGCGACGCCGCCGATCGTGCTCTCGGGGCTGTCGTTCGGCACGCTCGTGGCCATGCACACGGCGCTCTCCGGGGCGCACGAGTTCGCGGCGCTGTGCTTCGCGGGTCCGTCGCTCCACGTGGCCATGACGCCCGTGCTGCGGCTGCAGTCCGCGTTCGCGCGGCCGCTGTCGCTGCTGCTGCCGCGGCTGCGCATGGTGCCGGCCGTGAACCGCGAGTGGCTGTGCCGCGACCCGGGCTTCTTCGACGACTTTGACAACGACCCGCTGACCAACTCGCAGCTGCTGACCGTCCGCATGGGCGAGCAGACGCTGCGCGCCATGAAGGCGCTGCAGCGCCGCAGCGAGCGCCCGCCGGGCATCTCGGTGCGCGCGCCCGTGCTCTTCCTTGTCGGGTCGGAGGACCGCGTGACGAGCGTGCCCGCCGCCCGAGCCTTCTTCGACCGGCTCGCCGCCGAGGACAAGGAGTTCAAGCTCTTCGACGGACTCTTCCACTGCGTCTTCGAGGACCCCGAGCGCGACGACGTCATGGCCTACATGACCGACTGGCTGCGCAGGCGGTTCCCGCCGCTCGCGGGGCCCAAGGGCGGCGGCGGCAAGGGACTCGCGAGCCCGGAGGTCCCGGGGCCGGAGAGGGGGTCGGAAGGGGACGCCGAGCCCCTCGGGTGGTGCCACCGACAGTACGTGGCGGTAGCGGCGCAGGCGGCGGGCCCAGAGGGGCCCCACGGGGCTGTAAGAGCTCCTCTATCGGTAGTAGGGCATCCACAGGGCGATTATTTATGAGGAGGAAACGCAATGCGAGTGGCTACAGTTATACCAACGCAATCCACTCAATCGCATGCCGGCTCGCACTTCAAGGGACACGGCGGGGGATCTATCTATCTACAGTACCAATGGCCCCGATGGCGTCCCGTTGGGCTGAACTCTGCAGCCCGCAGGTGAGTCCACGGTGGACTCGCGACTCGCGCGAGACTCTCGGCGGGCGGGATAGAGCTCGCTTCTCGGTCGGTCGGTGGGAGCGCAGCCAACTCTACTAAATTTTCTCCCCCCCAGCGCATGAGTAGAGTACTCTAGTAAGAGTCTTTAACTACTAGAGTCTCTACTAGAGACCAAGGTTTTGGTTCTCGGGCCACTGAATCCGCTTCCGGACGTTGCAAGAGGGAGGGCGGGCGCCACGTGCCTTACCGATGCGCTGTGTGTTGTCAAAAGAGCCGAAGCCGCTCGCGCTGTTCGAAACAGAACGAGCCGGCATGCCGCCTCCCTACCTGCCCTACGCCGTACTACGTGCATGAAATTTGTCGTCCTGGCGAGCTGACGACACAAGAGCGGGTCGGTGGAGGCCTCACGCGTCTGTGCATGTGCAATCTCCCCGCCGAGCGGACAGTGCAGCGGTGCGGGCGCCCTCTTCGATCCCACCCCCACGTCCGTCCGCCAGTCAGTTCGCGCTTGGTACGCTCGGTAGGACGCGTGCGAGCCTCCCTCCTGCTGCACATCCTATCCGCTAGGCTAAACCTCGGAGAGTAGAGCGCCCCTCCCTTATAGCGCTATTGTATTGCAGAGGCGACGGAGGCCGCGCGAATGGACCTACGCGAGCAGCGCGCGGCGGCAGAGGAGAAGGAGGAGGAGGAGCAGGACGCGTCGGCGGCGTCCTCCAGCTCGTCCCCGCTGCCGCTAAGCCGCCGCGTGGCCGCCGACGACCGCGGGCTGCGTCGGCGCGTGCAGTGGGCGGCCCAGCAGCACGCGTCGGTGGCGGGGGACGTCGAGTTCCTCGCGGCGGACTGCCGGCGGCCCCACCGCAAGCTCGCGCACGCGGTGCGGTCGCGCAGCGGCTGGAAGTGGAAGCAGGACAAGAAGCGCTTCTCCATCTACTCGCGCCTGCACTCGACGGCCCCCGAGGCCGCCGCGGACACCGCAGACGCGGACGGGCTCGGGTCGCCTCTGTCGGCGTCCACGTCGCTGCCGTCCGCCTCGGCCGACCCTGGCCGCGCGTCCTGGTCGCGCGAGTGGCTCGCCGTGGGCGAGGTCCCGGGCGAGGTGGGCGGCCTGGCCTCGCTGCTGGGCGCGTCCAGCGAGGGCGCCTTCAACGCGGCCATGAAGGCGCTCTACCGGTCCAGCTTCATCTACGGGTCCGTCGTGCACAGCGCCAAGGTAGGGAGCAGGCAGCGAGACGCGCCGCCGCCCCTGCTCGTCAAGACGTGCTCCTTCGTGCGCCCGCACCTGTTCGCCAAGAAGAACGACCAGCTGTGCTTCGTCGAGCAGCTCTCGCCGACCGCCAGCGGGGGCTTCACCGTCGCCGCCTGCTCCCTACCGGCGCACGAGCTCACCGCGGGTACGGCGAGCAGCGAGCTCGTGAATGAGATCCACCCCTTCTCGGCCTTCTGGAGCGTCGAGCCGTCGCCCGAGGCGGCGCCCGGCCGCGCCCGCGCAACCCTCCGGGTTCTCTACCACGTGTGTCTCTACATCAGCGAGCCGGACCCGCGCGGCAGCCGACCGGAGGCCGCGGTCAGCCACTCGCGGCACGACATTGCGCGCATGGCGCTCCTTGTCAAGGACGCGGCCGCGCGGCTCGAGGCGGCGCTCGGGGCCGGCAAGCGGCGCGCGCGGCTCGGGACGGACCCGTCCGTGTCGCTATCCATCGGCGGCGGCTCGGCAGCGTCTGCCGCCCCCGGCGCCGGTGGCGTGCCTGGCGGCCACCACAACTCGCACTGCATCGCGTGCACGCGGCACCTCTTCGGGCTCTTCCAGTCCGTCCCCTGGCGCCGCTGCGAGCTGTGCGCGTACCACGTGTGCGAGGCCTGCTGCTCGGCCATGCGGCTGCCCTCGCGTGAGGTGCTGCGCGTCTGCATGCGCTGCTCCGAAAGCCGCGAGTTCCGCGAGTACTCGAGCGCCCTACGCGGGCCCCCGAGGCGGCACTCGAGCCCGACGCCCGCGTCCGGAGGGAGCAGCAGCCGCGGGAGCGACGCCAGCGGCGGGGTAATCCTCGAGGACCCGCGGGTGGCAGGGAGCAGGGACGGGTAGGCTACTGACACCGAGTGTCTAGCGACCACCCATAACGGTCGGGCGGTCCCTATTGTCGGAGAGGCTGGCCGGCCGGCCCACTTCAACTTGAGTTGCGGTTTTAGGCACAATTTTGTTTTGGAGTTGCGATAAAACGTCCGAATGAATAAAGGAATGGGCAGCATACAACGTTCAAGTGAATGGGGCCGCCGATAATCCTCATTTCGACGTTTTCTTCCCCCACCACTTGACTTGGCCCACGTATTGGCGGCGATTCCGAGGCAATTTTGATGGCCTGCCGAACTGTACACAACCCGCCTGGTCTCCAACGTCCAGCGCCGCCGATCTTTACGTGCAGCAGTGAACGGGTGGGCCGCGCCCGGAGATGGCGCGCCCTCCGCTCCGGATCGAGGCTCCGGATCGAGGCAGCACGAATTATTATAATTCCCGAAGACTAAGGGGGGCGGTCGTCTCTTGAACGGACGGACCAGACGCCTGTAGTTGTTTCAGCGGCGGGTACGCAAGCGTGGCTGGCTGGTCCCGTTCCGTTTGGGACATGGATCGTCCGCTGCTCGGTCCATCGTGGTCCCAAGTTGGGAAGTGGTGGACCGACACGTACCGGCTTGTATCATACACTAGTATCATACACGCTGTACCAACACGTTTCGCAATGGGCCGAGGCATGGATTTGGCTTGATCCAACCCGTACAGCCTACTACGTCCGTATCGGCTACGGCCTGTAGCCTACTAGTGTACGTCCGTAGCCGGCTGCGGACGCTCCAGAGCCAGACGGTCTACCTTACTGTATTGGAACGCATGGGGGGGGCACTCAAATGATGAAGCTCACGCCACCCCGGATGGCGGGCAGTGGGCTCAAGCGTTTGATTCCACGTGGTATAGTGAAACCAAGTGTGTGCGGAGTCGATGTAAGTCAGCATGTACTCGTTCAGACTTGGTTTTAGTATGGAGCAATTTTTGCTGATGGGAGACTGGCTTTGTGCTGGCAGTGGGCAATCGCCACCCACATTTGCCTACTCTCTTGGCAAATATCCTTTTTCCCATTATTTGGCAGCGTAAACATCCTTTTTGACGTATCACGATACTTTTTCAAGTGGAAATCGTATATTCTCAACCCACCATCAACCCTATCGCACCACAATTTCGCGGAATACTGTACCGCTTCAACCAAACGCCGCCGATCCACGAGTCGGAACAATAGGTACTGTGTGCTCCATATTGCTTGATGATTGCAGCATTATTATGGAACACGCGCTTGGACCTCCATGTGGTGGTGGTGCCCTCCCACCCTACTGTACCCTACCGACTCCCCTGTCAACTGCAGTCAGTCGGGCTCGGTATCTATTGCAGCGCGTTGCTCTATACGGCCACTCTCATGCCGCCGCCACGCATTGAAGCCGCCCTCCCGCCCCTCCCCACTCGCAAATTTGTTGGGCGCTGCGGACCCGCCGCCCTCCCTTCCCGCGCGCGCCCTCCCGCCGGCGATCGATGGTGTTTGCGCGCTCGCCGCTGGACGAGCGCGCGAGCCTCTCGTCCGCCCGGCGGCCGAGCGAGGACGCCGACCCCTCGGCGCCCTACCTGCTGCCCGCCGGGCCCTTCCGCGCGCGCGGCGTGGCCGTGCCGGACCGCGAGCTGCTGCGCCGCGTGCATCGCGTGCAGGTGACGCGCGAGTTCACGGCGAGCGACGAGCTGTCGGCGTCCGCGCGGCGGCGGCGCGGCGGCTGGGCCCTGGAGCGGCACCGCGCGGGCTTCTCGGCGCTCTCTCGGCGGTGGGCGGCGGCCGACGGGGCGCCCCTGGTCGCCGTCGTGGCCACGGGCACGGTGCCCTGCGCGGTCGAGCAGCTCTCGCGGCTGCTGCGCGCGCCGGGGGAGAGCGAGTTCAACGCGCTGCTGCGCGGTTTGTTCAAGACGCGCGCCATCTACGGCTCGCTCGCGCACCTCGTGGGCAACAGCAGCAGCGGCGGTGGGCGTCCGGCGCCAGCGTCCGGCGGCGCGTCCGGCGGCGCGTCCGGCGGCGCGCGCGCGCTGCTGCCGTCCATGGACGCGGACGCGCAGCTGGCCGTGCGCACCGCCAGCTTTGTGCACTCGCGGCTCGCGACCCTCCTGCCGCTCCGAGAAGGGCGCGGTGGGGGCGACGACGCGCCCGGCCGCAACGACCAGGTCTGCTTCGCCGAGTACTTTGAGCCCACGCCGCGAGGCTTCGTCGTGCGCTACTGCTCGCTCCCGGACCATGAGCTGCGCGTGGGCGTGGCCCCTCGCGCGCGCGTCGCGCAGCTGCACCCGCTCACGGGCTGGCTCGTGGCCGAGCGCGTCGGCGGCGGCCCCCAGGGCGCCCCACCGCGCGTGCGCGTCACCTTCCGCCTCACATTCCACGGAGAGCGCGCGGGCAGCTGCTCGGCCAAGCGCGCGGCGCGGTGGATGACGCGCGCGGCCGCCGCCGTGAGCCGCCTGGGCGACGTCGTGCGCGCCACGTTCCGCTCCCGCGAGGGCTCGGCGGCCCCGAGCGGCCGCCTGAGCGTCGGTGGGGTGCCCAAAGGCTCGCGCGCGCCCTCCCGCGCGCCAGGCGGCGGCCTCGGGGGCTTGTCGGCAGGCAGGCGCGCGGGCCACCGCAATTGGCACTGCATCGCGTGCACCAGGAGCCTCTGGAGCGTCGTGGGGCGGCGCTGGCGGCGCTGCGACCTGTGCGCCTACAGCGTGTGCGCCGACTCGTGCTGCTCGCTCGACCACGTGGCCATCTACAACCGCTACGTGGCGCCGCTGCTCGTGTGCGCGCGCTGCCAGGAGTGCATGGACGACCCGCCCTCCCGCGCGTCCTCGGCCGCCGCGTCGCCCGCCCCCAGCGCCGGCATGTGGCCGCTCTCCCACGCGCCGCCGCTGGCGGCCGGACGCGGGTCGGGACCGGACGCGAGGGGCCGCCGCCGCGCCATGTCCGACCCGCCCTTCATCCCCACGCTCGAGCTCACGAGCTCCGGCGAGGACCACAGCTCCAGCAACTAGGACGGCGCAGAGGTTGTCCCCCCCCTACTGGAGTACTGTACTGTATTTATGCCACGTTTTGGACCGCAAATAAGCGAAACGTTGAAGTGCTAATTGATGTGCTTGGTGCTCTACTGTACGGTGGTTAGGCGGCTTGACAGACAGACAGACGCGTCGCCCCACCTTTCGGGGGGTAACCACAACTGCGTGAGCTGCTGGGTGGGTACAGGCCATCCAACTTCAACGAGACTCTTACTGTATCGGTTAAGCGGATGCATACACTGTTACTAAGCTCTGGAGTGCGTCCGCAACCAACTGGACGCACGCTGCAGAGCGCTATGGCAGCATTTGGCGACCGCGTAGACTTGTGGGCCGTGGATGCATGCGCCTGTCGGCTCTGTTTCTCATCGGCCGAGGGGGGAGGGAGTCAGTATTGCAGCGGCGAACGAGCCGCTCGGCGTGTGCTTGTTGACCACGGAGCTGCTGTCAAGCACGCGACTGAAACGAGCTTAGCCCATACTAAGCGCAAGCGTACGAGTTGCAGTGCGTGCTTCCATGGAAGACGGAGGCCATAGTTCGGTCATTTCGAATAACAATGCGCGCCATTTCCTTTCAGCACGTCGCGGGACTTGTCAAGTCCCACGTACACAAGAGTGTGCACCCGAGTCTCTCCAGTGTGTGTGTGTGTATAAGGGGGAGAGTCCCCACCCACCGCACCGGTCCCCACGTTGGTGACCGTCGAGGCAGGGGCCTCACTCTCCCTTTGGCTCAGCGCGCGCAGTCTCTCCATGGCGCTGCCGCGTCCACGAACGGTGCACCACTTGCCGTCCCGCCGCAGCCCCGGGCTCCTGGCCGCGTCCTCAGCGTCCGGGCCGGCCCCCGCGCCTCGGTGGGTGCAGGTGGACGACGCCGAGCTGCTGCGGAGGCTCCAGCGCGTCCGCACGCGGCGCGAGTCGCAGTCGTTCGAAGAGGACAGGGATGTGGCGTCCGGCTGCTGGAAGTGGGAGTGCAACAAGAAGAGCTTCTCCGTCTACTCGCGACGCCGCGGCTCGGTCGGGATCCACACGGAGCTGGCAAGTAGCAGGGGCGACGCCGCTGCGAGCAGCAGCAACGCGAGCCGCAGCCGCAGCAGTAGCGGCTGCGAGGGCCAGGAGCGAGGCTGCTGCATGGGCGAGGTGCTCGCGACCGGCACGGTGGACGCGTCGGTCGACAAGCTGGCGGCGCGCTTCCGGTCGGCGAGCGAGAGCGACTGGAACGTGCGCATGAAGGCGCTGTACCGGTCGCAGTTCATCTACGGGTCGCTGGTGCACGTGATGGTCTTCCCGGACCGAGCGGACCGGGCCGCCAGCCGCCTTGGCAGCCGCCTTGACAACAGCGCCGCGCCCGAGAGCGGGCTCCACGTGACGGTCAAGACGTGCTCCTTCGCGCGTCCGCGGGGGCTTACGCGTCTGGGCGCGCGCAGCGAGCAGTGGTGCGTGGTGGAGCAGTTCCGGCGCACGGCGCTGGGCTTCGCGCTCGAGTTCGCGTCCGTCGACGTGGGCGAGCTGTCACTCGGCAAGGTGCGCCCGGGCTGCGTGGACGAGCTGCCGCCCGTCTCTGGGTGGCTCACGGTCGAGCAGCCTGCGCCCGATCGCCCGCTGCGCGTCAAGTTCCGCGCGCGCATCGAGCCGAACGCGCGCCGGAGCCGGCTCGTGCGGTACTGCTCGTCCACGGCGACGTTGGCCCGGCTCGTCGAGCTCGGCAAGGGCTTGAGCCGACTCGGGGACGAGGCGCTGACCCGGCCGGCCCTCGCGCTGAGCGCCAAGCGCCACGACAACTCGCACTGCATCTCGTGCACCTCGCGGCTGCGGCTGGCCTCCCGCCTGGTGGGGCGACAGCGCCGCTGCCAGCTGTGCTTCTACGCGGCCTGCGCCGACTGCTGCCGGCGCGAGCAGCTCGTCATCTACAGCCGCTACACGGCCGCGCTGGACGTGTGCCACCGGTGCAAAGAGTCCATGCAGGGCGGCGAGTACTCGCACCTGCAGCTCCCGGCGGCCAAGCGCCACGGCTCGCACGGCTCGCTCACGCTCTTCCCGAGCGACCGAGGCGTCGCGAACGTGGACGCCCGCGCGCGGAGCGCCGTCAACATGTAGTATGCAGGCGCGGAGCAAGCATAGAGGATGGGAGGCGGGGCCGATCGAAGCCGACTGTGTATATAAAGCGGGCGCTGTCCGCCCACCGTCCATGGAATCGCTACAGGCGCGTGGCCGAGGGTTCGACGCGGCGAGTGAGGCACTGGCCGCTTTGGCGCATGCGCCGCACGAGCGACACCTTGGCTCCGTGGAAAATCTCGAACGTCCGGGTTGAAGTTGGTTGATAAAACGATGCCAAGTTGAAGTTTGAAAACCCACTTCAACATGCCGACTTGATATTTGTATGGTGCATCGATAAGAAGTGCTGAAAATGGCAATGGAGAAAACGTCGGATAGAGTCTGAAAATAAATACTATTTACTCTCACGTCAGCAAACCCTGCGCGACACCCGCCACCCGACCGCCTTGTCCCTTTCGAACGCTGGACACTGTTGTTCCATTCAGCCGCCGCCGCCGTGGCCGTTGAGTCGCCGCCCTACCTTCTTTCGTCGGCCCATTTTACCAAGTTCGCCTCCAATGGCACTGCACCGTCGCCTACGGGAGGCCTTGGGCGTCTCGCCCCCCGCGGCCGACCAGGACGCCGTCGCCCTACCAGCCACCGACGACGATGTCGTACCCGACGACCAGGTAGAGCGCGGCCCCACCGCCGTCCCGGCCGACCACGAGCTGCTGGAGCGCGCGTTCGCGGCCCGCGCCGCGCTCGACTTGGGCGTCCTCATGCGGCAGAAGTGGAAGTGCGTGGGCGACGCGGACCGCGCGTTCGCGGTGCATCGGCGGTCGTCGCCCTCGGACCAGCCCAGGAAGCTCGAGGTGCTGAGCTCGGGGGACGTGGCCGCGAGCGTCGCCGAGGTCGCCGCGGTGCTGCACGCGGCGTCCACCAAGGCGTTCGAGGCGCGGATGCGCGCCCTCCACGGCAAGGCGTTCATCTTCGGGTCGGTCGAGCGCACGGTCACGACGGAGCGGCGGCGCGTGCTGGGCGGCGGCAAGCGCGACCCGCAGCCGCACGTGGCCGTCAAGACGAGCAGCTTTGTAGGGGCCGAGCTGCTGGCCAAGAAGGAGCAGTGGTGCTTCCTCGAGCTGTTCCTACGGCACCGCCGGGAGAACGCGGAGGGTGGGGGCGTTGCGCTCGATGGGGGCGAGGTGGCCGCTGGGGAGGGCAGCGGCGACGGCTTCACGCTCTCCATGAGCTCCCTTCCACCGCACGAGCCGCTCAAGGGCCGACTCCCGGCGTCCAGAGTGCGCCAGCTGCACAACCTTACGGCGTCCTACTTTGTCCACAAGCTCGGGCCGGACCTCCGCGCGGGCGTTCGCGTGCACTTTTACAGCGCGATCGACGGCGCAGAGGCGGCGGGGGGCGCGGTAGGGCGAAAGGGGAGCGCGCGGCTGCAGATGCTGGCCAAGGGCGCGAGCAAGCTGCCGGAGCTCATCCAGCGCCGGCGGCTAGGCCTCCAGGTGGGCGCCAACACGGCGGCCTTCGGCGCCAGGAACGCGCACTGCACGTGCTGCACGCGGCGGCTGCTGGCGCTCGTGACGCGCAAGACGCGCTGCTACCTCTGCGGCTGGTACGTGTGCGAGCCCTGCAGCCTGCAGGAGAGCCTCGAGATGTGCAACGGCCGCCTCGCGACCATCATCGTGTGCCGCCGCTGCCTCGACGGCGTCAACGCGTGCAACTACTCGGAGCTCGAGCCCTCGGACGACGACGAGCTGTACGCCCCATGCGTCGTCCCGGACGCTCCGTCCACGATCAGCGGCTCGACCGCCAGCGGCTCCTACTCGCGCCACAGCGCGGCCCTACGCTACTCTACCACGCCCTCATGCAGCACCGCGACTGTGAGCACGCTCGAGCCCACGCTCCCCGACGCCTGTGTGTCTCCCTGGTCGGAGCACGCGTCCCCTGAGCCGCACGAGGGGATAGAGCAGGAGCCCACGGCCTTGTTCGCCGGCTCCGGGTCCAGCAAACTGCTGGTCCGTCTCCTCGCGAGCGAAATGGCGAGCGACCAGAGCTCGGCGTCCCGGAGAGCGGCCGCCACGTCCATCCTCGGCCACTTGCTGGACGCGTCGCCGGCCCCGACGACCACGTCGGGAGCTGCCGTGACCTCCGTGTCCATCCAGCGGTCGATCGACCGCACCCGCCAGACGCGAGCCGCTCTGGCGTCGCTGGTCGACAAGGCGCTGGACGTGAGCGCCTTCCCGGCCGACGTGGCCGCGTGCGAGCTCGCCAACGCCCGGGAGCGCGCGTACCCGCTGGTGGTCGCCCGCTCGGCCGCCGAGACGGACGCCGTGAGCTACCCCGTGCCGGAGAACGAGGCGGCGCGGCTGGAGGCCATCGCGCGGCTCGGCATCGGCCAGTTGGGCGCCGTGGAGGAGCTCAACACGCTGTGCGCGCTGGCGGCGGCCGAGATGCGGTGCCAGCACGGCGTCGTGACGCTGATCGAGCGCGAGACGGTGCGCATCCTGGCCGCCAACGCGCCCGACAAGTGGGACATTGGCTGCCACAACGCGCGCGCGCAGACCTTTTGCCAGCACTTTGTCATGGACGAGCGGCCGCTCGTGGTGCGCCACCCGGAGGCCGACGTGCGCTTCTACAGCCTCAACCCGGTCGTGCAGAAGGGCGTCCGCTTCTACGCCGGCTTCCCCGTGCGCGCGGCCGACGGCACGGTCGTCGGCGCGCTCTGCTGCCTGGACGCGCAGGCGCCCTCCATGTCGCGCTCGCAGTACTGGCGCCTCACCAAGCTCGCAGAGGCCGCCTCCCGCGTCCTCCAGCGCCAGAGCGAGCTCGCGCTGCTGTCGGTGGCGGCTGGGAAGGGCGCGTGACAGTGTAGGGCGGAGGGCGGAGGGCGGAGGGCGGAGGGCGTAGTGTGGTACAGTAGTGGGAGACGCAAGAGGACGAGATGTGGATGCATGGGGCATGTAATGTATGCTCAGGAGTAGTGCTCCAATTGTCGTCGTCTAGGATGGTAGTTTAGAGTAGAGCGGCGGTCGATGCAGCCATGTCCGTTCGCTCGTCCACGCGTCCGCAGCTCCTCACTCGGCGGCGCTCGGGAGGCCTTCCGGCGCTGGGAAGCGCCGCTGCAGCCACTCGACGAGTCGCGTCAGCGCCTTCTCCCGCTCGGGGTCGTTGAACAGGTCGTGGAAGAAGCCGTCGAGCAGCGCGAGCTCCTTGTCGGCGTTGGCGGCGCGCGCGTAGAAGGCCTGGGCGAGCGGCACGCTCGTGACCTTGTCGGCGCTGCCCATGAGCATGAGCAGCGGCAGCTTGCAAAAGTCGGACGCGGGCCGCTCGACGCGCGCGTCCGTCTGCAGCTCGAGCATGGCGGCCAGCGCCTGCTCGCCCATGCGCGCGGTCATGGGCTCGGTGGTCGTGAGCGGGTCGGCGTCGAAGTCGGCGTTGAAGGCCGGGTCGCGGCTCACGAAGGCGCGGTTCACGGCCGGCACGATGCGCGCCTTGGGTAGGGCCAAGGACAGCGGCTTGCTGAACAAGGCCTGGACGCGGAGGATGGGCGTCATCTCGACGCTCACGGCGGGCGCCACGAGGAAGAGCGCGCGGAAGGCGTGGGCGCCCGAGAGCGCCGTGTGCAGCCCCACGAGCGTGCCGAACGACATGCCGCCGAGGATGAGCGGCGGGCGCGCCGCTGGTCGCCCCAGTGCCTCCTCGCCCCCTACCGGTAGGGCGAGCATCGCGGGCACAAGCTCGCGCTTGGCGAACGCCACGAAGGCGTTCGTGTCGTCCACAAAGTAGCGGAAGCGGGCCGCGTGCGCGCGCAGCCCGTGCTCGCACGAGTCGCTCTCCCCGTGGCTCAGCAGGTCGTAGGCCACGACGCCGAAGCCGCTGGCGCACAGCCGCGCGTAGAACGAGTAGTAGCGCTGCGCGTGCTCGCCGATGCCGTGCAGCCAGATGACGACGCCGCGCAGCGCGCGCGCCTCGGCCGCGGGCGGGAAGAGCGCCACGTACGCGAGCGACTGGCCGCGCGCGTTCTTGAACGAGCCCTTGGCGTGCTGCAGGTGGCCCGGCATGTCGCTCGCGCGGAGCTGGCACGGGAGCGGGGTGCTCGCCATGGTGGTGGGGTGGGGTGGGGAGGGGTGGGAGAGAGAGACCAGTGAGGATGGAGCCTCCCTCCTCCGACGCGCTGGACCCGAAAAGACGCAGAACGAGTAAGTATCCATGCACCCAAGGAGTACCGGGGGGTTGGTTTAAGCTTGTAGGGTCGGTGATAAATATTTGCAGTAGCTAATGGTAGAAAATGGTTTGATTTATATTATGTCGATGAAGTGATTATGTATTTATAAAGGTATTGGCATGGGTGCACGAAGAAGAAGATGATGAAGAAGATGGTGAAGAAGGTTATTCTCTTCAACTGGGAGATAGATATCCTGACGTAAGCTGCAGTACGCGAAGAAGTCCTCAAGCAAGCTCTGCGGTCCGTGGGCACCAGACGAAGGCGTGGAGAGGCTCCACGGAGGAGGAGAAGAAGAAGAACGAGATGATGGAGGTATATTTTGATAGGGCCGCATGGATAATGGCACAAAAAATAAGATCAAAACGTGCGCGCGACGCCCGTCCGTCTGTCCGTCCGTCCGTCCGCCGGCTCCCAGTCATACAGACGCTACCGAGCTTCCCGGCCGGAGCCGCCGCGCGCAGGTCCTCCGCGGGCGCGGAGGAGGGGCGTCGGCTCTCATTTATGCGGCGGGAGTGTCGGCGACAGGCGCGGCGGGCGCGGCGGCCGGCTCCACGGCCTTGGCGGGCGCGGCCTCAGCCTCGACGGCCGGCGCAGGCGCGGCCTCCTTGGCGACGACGGGCTCCACCTTGGTCTCCACGACCGGCGCGGCCTCGGGCTCCACGACCGGCGCGGCCTCGGGCTCCACGACGGCCGCGGGGGTGGCCTCAGGCTCCGTCGCCGGGGCCGGGGCGGCCTCCTCCTTGACAGGAGCGGGGGCGGCCTCCTCCTCCTTGACAGGGGCCGGGGCGGCCTCCTCGGCAACAGCGGGCGTCTCCACGGCCGCGGCGGTCTCCTCGGTCTTGACCTCGGTCGTCGTCTCCTCCGTGGCGGCGACCTCCGTGGCCGGCGCGGCCTCGGTCGTGGTCTCCTTCACGGTCGATTGCGTGCAGCCCATGGTGTTTGGTAGGGGAGGGCGGGGCGGGGACGAGAGCGCTGGCTGGCTTGAGTCGGAGCGGGGAGATTGGCAAGTGAGCAGGGAGCCATCGCCGTCGGCGCGCGACGCTCGCACTGGACCGGCGCACAACATGCCGGGCTTTGTATGGAACGGGGCCCATCCACGCATTGTTCTTCGCTTCCCACGGGACCAGCATAGAAAAGGCGCGACCCCACGAGGGGTGATCGACGTGTTGTGGAAAGCACCGCGTGCCTATTCTCTACAGAATCAGTACGTGTAATTGTACAAAAGAACGCAAGTACTGGGCAAAATCTGAAAATGCGACGCATAATACTGAAACATACACAAAGACGTCGAATTGTGCATAAGGAGAAAAGTATACGTACTGATTCTGTCAAATCGTCAAATCTGGAGGTTTTGGGTACTCCAGCGAAAGTTGGCTCTGTCTCCCGTGTGTACGCGCCCCAGCAACGAGAAGAAGGTGGTGGCGGCGCCACTAAGCCACTTAGCGCGCTTGTCGAATCGATTTTGAGGTGGTGCGCACGCGATGCGAGAATTTTGCGCGGATATGCGACGATTTTATACGTTCACACGTTTTGTGGGTGGAGAAGGGCCGGAATGTGAGGTGGCAGCTTGCGCCAGGTGGGCTGTCTATAAGCATACAATTCACTAGTGCAATGCAAACTGAGGAAATAAAAAGGAACAGTAAAAAGTGTACATACGAAATCAGCGAACGACCGCACAATCGCTTGCTGTAGGAGCGCTTGTGGCGGCACGGTACTGTACAATGTTCATTCGGTGTCATGTGGGGAGCAAAGGCTGACTCTCTTCATGTGTGAATGGCGCTCGTTGTTTGCCCGAATGGAACTGTCATTATCCATGCACGTGCTAGCGTGTCCATCGACTAATGCGAGAATGTGTGGGAAAAATTCTTGAAGTCAGCACATGCAGGCAAGCTGATTTTGTTCATAGTACCTCCTAAAACAGCTACATGCTTAAATTCTAATGGTACATTCTTCCTTTTCGTATACTGTTAGATACTGAATGAGTATTGCATTTAAAAATATCCAGTATAATTCGATGAACAATAGACATAAATACTGCTCAGTAGGATGATGGGTAAGGTACCCATCATCATTCTTAATGTTTAGATGGCTTCATAATAGTGTGTACCACATCACGTCATTGCACTGCCATTGGTGTCCGTAGACGCTTCTCGGTATCAATGATACTATCATGGGGCGCCCTACCCCACTCCACTAAGCACGCACTGGTGCGACGACGGGGCAGCTCCGGCCGAGATACTCGGGTAGACACACGCTGCTCCCCCGCGCCGCGTCAGACTCCAGCATGGCGCGAATCACGGCCACGACGGCGCTCTGCCGCTGCTTGGAGGGCGATCGGCCGCCGCCGTCTCCACTGACGGTCAGCGCCTCCAGGTACTCGACGAGCTGCTGGCTCTTGCTGGACAAGTCGACCGCCAGCTCCGTCCGTTGGGAGTCCAGCAGAGGCTGCGGGAGGACGGCGGCCGCTCGAGAGGCGTGGGAGACGGCCTTGGGCAAGTCGCAGGCGTCGACGCAGAAGGCGCAGCGCGTGCAGATGACGATGCCCACGAGGTGTCCGTTGTACGTCTCCATCTGCTCGAGCGACCAGCAGTCGTCGCAGACGAAGAAGCCGCAGAGGTAGCAGCGCTTCTTGCGCGCGAGCAGCGCGCGGAACTTCTTGGTG
>JAADXZ010000523.1:0-19066 GCA_023338055.1 Phytopythium mirpurense | reverse complement strand
TCAGGCCCGTCGTGACTGGGCGCGGAAGATGATCCGTGAGCGCACCTACTGGCCCCGGTTGTCTTCTCAGACGAGAAGAAGTTCAACCTCGATGGCCCAGACGGATCGCAATACTACTGGCACGACCTTCGCACCGAGAAAGACACATTTCTCAGCCGCCAGAATGGGGGGCGGGTCGATTATGGTCTGGGGTGCGTTCTCGACGCGCGGAACGACGCCGCTAGCCGTTCTCTCGGGCCGCCAAAACTTGTTCGACTATCAGCAGACGCTGATGACCTATCTGCTACCATTTGGCGACGCTGTTCATGGAGATGGCTACACGTTTCTGCATGATAATGCCAGCATTCACGCGTCGGCGGCTACCAAGGAGTTCCTGCGCGACATCAACGTGGACGTGCTGGAGTGGCCTGCGCTCTCCCCAGATCTCAATTCTATCGAGAACGTCTGGGGAATGCTTACTAGGGCGGTTTATGCTGGCGGACGGCAGTTTGAGACGTGGCGGAGCTGCGCGTTGCCGTTCTGCGTGCGTGGGCGGATCTCGAGCTCTCGAGACTTCGTGAGCTCGTGCAAACAATGCCCGACCGATGCAGTGACGTTGTGGAGAAGCGTGGTGGACCGACGAAGTACTAGCAACGCTCAGATCGCCATTTTACTGAGAGGAAAGCTAAATAACACGCTGCTTTTGGCGAGCTCATATACTTTTGACCACACCCTTTGTGGACCGCACTCTGGAACGACCGCTTACTCAATTCAAGTGCGGAAAAAAGATGACACCATCGTCTTCAACACGGTTTTAGGGCCTTTTGACGCGTTTTTAGCTCTCTAGCGATTTTATTGGCTGCATGGCGGGCGAAAAACATGAACTCATATACTTATGGTCAGTACTGTTCACTGTAAGTACTGTATCAACTGTATCAGTTTTATACCGTGATATGGTAGAAAGAAGCTGTTGAACCAGTGCAGTAGTGCTTTTGTTTCAGTATCACACTCCAAAAAGAAGGAACAGCAACCTGCACGGACGCGACTCGCGAGCGACGGACGCACATGATGGATGGCGGCGTGGACCAGCAGCTGCGCGCGCCACTGAACCCTGGGTCGTCGGGCGCTCTGCCTGCTGCTGCTGGCGGTGGCCGCAGCGGCTTCACGTCGCTCTCGTCGCTGCACGCGGGCCCGCGCTCCTTCTGGCAGCGGTGCGACGCTTGAGCTCCTATCGCTCCTCCAGCTGCGCCGAATCCGCGCGGTATCTCAAGATCCCCCTGCCATGCGTGCGCGTGTCTCCTTTAGTGTCAAGGGCGTGGAGGGCACGACGCTGATGCGGTACCTGCGCTACCTGAACGTGTTCCTGGCGACGTTGCAAGCGCTCGCGGGCTTCCTGGGGCTCTTCGACCTCGTCGTGCTCGACATCACGTCCTTCCTCATATCAGCCTACGCCATGTGCGCTATACTGTATTGTTCTTGCAGTAGAGGCAGCTTGGCTTGTATGCGGCGGCGGTGCAGACGCCGCCTCGCTAGACTGACGGACCGTTGTGAGTGCTGTGCTGTGGCGGCTCTAGCGTGTTGGCGCTGCTGCTGCTGGCGTTCGAGTGCCGCGTGCAGTCCATGGAGCCGTGGATCCGCCAGCAGTTCGGCTTCCTCTTCACCTACCGCGGGCGCACAGCCTTTATCTTTTGGTGCGGCTGGTCCCCGGAGGCGCGTTCTTCCGTTGACCCAGGTTCTCTTCTTGTTAACGCTTTGGCCACTGCTGCTACAACAAATTAGCGTGGGCTTCATGGACTTTGGCATGGACGGCGCGTTCCCGTTCCTCGTGGGCGTGCTCATGTGCGCCAACGCGGTGCTCAACCTGCTCGTGCTCATGTACCATCCGGACTTTTGCAACGGCACGCTCGCCGCCTCGATGGACCCGACGGCCTCGTACAACTCTGGCTTCGACGTACGCTTCTGCTGCTGCTGCTACTACTGCGGTCATACTATGGCCTCTGGCTTGCGACGGTGTCTTGACTTGACAACGTGGACTCATCGTAGGAGACGGAGCGGCTGCTGGCCGAGAACCAAGCCATGGCGGCGCGTGCCGGCGCGTTCGTGCTGCACGAGGCCCAGGAGCGCCCCGAGCTCGTCAAGAAGGTGCGCTGCCATGAGCGCACATTTTGGAGGCGATCCATCGGCTAACGCCTTGTTGTGTGCATGTCGTGCGACTCCAGATGGCCCACGCGTACGCTGAGAACCAGGGCTACATCCCACCGCCGCGTCATTGAGCCCGAAGGTTTGCACCGACCGGGGCCGGTTCTCTATTCGTCCTCCTCTTTATGAGCAGTATCCCCCACTCTGGCAGTTCTCTCTCTCTCTCTCTTTGGCCAACACGTTCCCACTTGGCCCGGCGTACGTCAATTGCAAGTGGCGGCACGCCTACTACGACAGTATCGGATACGAGGAAGCGCATGAAGTCGAGTCGCCTCAGTTCGAGTGGTTTCTTTCTCCTCGAGGCGGTGGTAAAGCACAGAACACGCAGGGGGTCGGTCAGACGGTCGGTCGGTCAGTCGGTCGATCGGTCGGACACGCACGGATCTATCATCATCATCATCTACACGCTGAAGAGCTTGAGCTGCTTGTCGTCGCCGCCGCTCGCGAACGCGACCGCGCGCTTGGCGTCCTCCTGGCTGGCCCCCTTGCCCTCCTCCGTCTGCGCGTCCCGCCAGGCCACGTCGAGCGTCTTGCCGTCGTGCGCGGCCAGCGAGTGCAGCGGCACGGAGCTGCGCGCGTCCCAGACCTTGACCTGTCCGTCGTAGCCGCCCGAGAGGAACAGGTGCTCGTCCGCCGGGTGCCACGCGACGGCGCTCACCCACTGCGCGTGCGACTGGAACGTCTGCTGCACGACGCGCTCGCCGGCCTTGGCCGCGCGCGGGTCCCACAGCCGCACGCACTGGTCCGGGTGCGCCGTCAGCACGAGTCCGTCCGCGCGCACGCTCACGCTCGAGATGGCGCGCGCGCCCGCGAGCGTCTGCGCGCAGCTCTGCGTCGCCACGTCCCAGATGCGCACCGTGCGGTCGCTGGACGCCGACACGAGCTGCGAGACGGCGTCGTTTCCGCTGCCGCGCGCGAAGGCCACGCCCGTGACATTGCTCGTGTGGCCCACGAGCACCATCTCGGCCTCGAGCTGCTGGAACGCGCCGCTGCTCGCGCCGCCCGCGCGCTTCTGCTTCTTGGTCGGCTGCGCGTCCTCGTCCTCGCCCGCGTTCGAGTTCGTGAAAGCCGCCGGCAGCTTCCACACGCGCACCGTGTTGTCCCAGCTGCCCGTGGCCGCGACGCGCTGGCCCTCGAGCGTGGCCTGGGCGACCGCGACCGCGTCGACGCTGTTGAGGTGGCCCGTGAGCGCCGCGACGGGCGTCAGCGCCCACTCGCGCGCGTCGAAGCGCCAGAGCTGCGCCAGCTGGTCCTTGCCGCTCGTGGCCACCAGCAGCTCGCCCGCCGACGCGCCCGGCACGACGCTGACGCTCTTGACGGCGCCCTGGTGCGCCTTGACGGACGCGGCGGCCTCGTCCGAGCGCGTGCCGCCGGCATCTCCCCCCGAGGCGTCGTGGACGCGCAGCACGCCGTCGTAGCAGCCCGTGGCGACCCACCCGCCGCTCGAGGCGACGGCGCTGACCCAGTCCGGGTGGCTCGCGCCGCGCGTCGGCGCGGGCGCCGGCAGCGCCTCGACGTACTCGAGCGTCAGCAGCGCCTCCTCCGACACGCCGTGGGCCTGCGCGTACTTGTCGAGCGACGAGCGCAGGAACTTGCCGTCCACGAGGAAGTCGAACGGCCGCGGCGCCTGGCCCGCGCTGCCCGCCAGCAGGTGGTTGACCACCTGCGAGAGCCCCTGCCGGTTGAGCCGCAGCGGCACCGCGAACGGCGTCTCCGTCACGCGCACCGCCGCGTTCTTGGTCACGAACTTGACGCGGATCTGCGGGCCCTCGTCCTCCATGGCGGCTGCGGCGGGATTGGCTCGGCGCGTGGCGTGGAAGAGCGACGGAGGGGTCGCGGGAGGTGTGGGCCGGGGCGTAAATGGATGCTCCAAGCAAGTGTGGAAGACCGACAACAGACACCCATTCAGTCAGGTGTTTGACTGGACGAGGCAGGACAGCGACATATCAAACGTTGGAATAAAGAGTGGCTTGACAAGCTTTGTGATTGGTTAAAACGTTTACATATTCACAACACTTGTGATTTTAAAGATAATTGAAATATTTGACCAATCACGATGAAAAGTGTCATAATGCGATTGCATTGGCTGGAAATGATTTCGAGCAATAACGGGTTGTCGCAAATACAAACTATTTTAATTTAAGGAGCTACACACCAAACACACGTCGCAGATTCTTGAAGTGGAGCCTACGCCAATCCAATGTAAACACCAGCCAACAATAGAGACCGCGGCGGCCTCCACGCCCACGTCACCGATCCTACACCTGGGCGCCGCCTTGGTCGTATGCAGGCATCACCTTGGGCGCCGACAGCAGCGCCGTCTTGCTCGTCATCATGCGCTCCATGCCGCCCGCGCTCCCCTGAGACAGCGACCGGTACCGGCTGCGACGTGTGCGCGTGGCCACAAAAGCGGCGACCACGACCATCAGTAGGCTACAGAGAGCGGCAATCCCCGCGAACGAAGTCGAAGGCGCATCCACCATGTTTGCGGGGCGCTTGAAGCTGGATGTCGACGGGTTCGAGAGGCCGCACACGGTCGAGTAGTCGACGCCTTCGCCCTCGAGCGTGTGGTCGACCCAAATGTTGGCGAGCAGGGACACGGTCGGCCGCGGGTGCAGCACGTCGGGCTGTCCAGTCTCGGCGGCGCGCTCGGCGCTAAAGAGCCCGAAGAACTCCTCCGACAGGTAGCCGAGCGGGAAGTCTCCGTTGCGCACGAGCCCTAGGTTGTGCTCGTCCGGGTTGCCGGCCTTCCACCACTCGTCGCTGTACTCGAAGACGAACCCGCCGACGACCACCTGCTCGCCCACGCTGTCTTGCTCCACAAAGTTGTCCTGCATGGCCAGCGACTGCTGCACGAGCATGTCGGCCACTAGATGCAGCTGGACCGCGTTGCCCACGCCCGTGTCGGACGCGTAGGGGAAGCCATACTCGGACACGAGCAGCGGCTTGTCCGGCGACGCGGCTTGGAACGCCGGGATGACCGACCCGGGGTAGTCCGTCTGGTACACGTTGGACCCCCACAAGTCGACGTCGGCGCCGAACGCCTCGCCCGCGGCGAAGCTCATGCCGCCGTCGTCCACGAACGTGGTCGTGATGACCTTGCGCGCGCCGTGCTCGGCCATGCCGCGGCGCACGGCGTCCGTGAGCAGCCCGAACTTTGCCCAGAAGTCGGCGTCGTGGATGACCGTGATGCTGTTCATCTCGCCGCCGATCGAGTAGCCCATGACGCCCGGGTGCGCGCTCGTGCGCCGCGCCATGTCGTAGTAGTCGCGCACGAGCTGCTGGAAGGCGTCGCCGTCCGTGGGCGTCGACTTGTCCATGAGCGCCTGGTCGATCCAGATGGAGAAGACCGTGTACACGGCCTCGGCGCCGCCGTTGTAGGCCGCGTCCAGGAACGCAGAGTGGTCCACGCGGCTCGAAAAGTCGTACGTCTTGACCGCGTTGGCGCCCATGAGCCGCAGGTTCTGCAGGTCGCGCAGGAAGACGGCCGGATCGCCCAGCACGTCCAGCCGCCCGGGCCGGCCGATGGGCGTCGGCGCGTAGTTGACGCCGCGCACGAAGAAGCTCCGGCCGTCGAGCAGCAGCTTGCGCCCGCACGTGGTCCATTGCGTGGAGCCCATCGCGTGCCGTAGTATGACTAGGAAGCCGACGGGTAGGGCGGGAGTGGTGACTACTGTAGAGTGCCTGGGAGCGCGCCAATCGGGAAATGAGCGCTCTACGTAGAGCAAAAGGGAGATTCCTAGAGACGCGCGGGTACGTACGTCAGTGGAGACTGGAGTCTCCCATCAATTGTCGGGTTCGGCACAACGCGCGATCTTTGCCTTACATACTGAGTGCAAGAGGTTAGGAGCCCTAGTCCTACGCCCCTTTGGACCCACCGAGTTCTTTCGTGTGTCGATGACGATGGCGAACGTGCGCGCGGATCACCCATGGTGCATACTTCACATACAGTAATAGGACTGCATGGAGTGCGAGCAGTAGTGTGACACCCACGAACGTACGTACGTGCGCTAGCGGCTCAAAGCAAGACGTCCATGATGAACTGGCGCCTCCTTGGCGAAGCTCTACAGTACAAGTCGTCCACTAACACCCAGAGGAAGGAGCTGGAGCTCGTGAGTGTCTCGAAGTTTCAACCAAGGAGGCTCTCCAGTTCATTATGAACTCGACGCTTTGAGCACTCACTCGCCGATACAGTACCCTCATTTACGATTGACAAGGCGATGCGGCGACCCCACTACGTATCCTGTCGCGCATCCGACTCGCTGTACCTGCCTCAATACTCGACACTTTCACTCGGCGCGCTGCTGTAGGTAGGGCCGACTTTCACCACTTCGATCGACTTCTCCATCTTAGTCGCAGTGCACCGCCGGCTTCTTCCAGTCGCCTACTGTACACGCTCCCACCGCTCGCTTGATGCGCCCAGTCGGAGAACAAAGACCAGCGATTGTATCACACTGCGAACAGCACCACACCGCCGCTGGATATCCAAAGGCGTCTACTGTATCGGATCATCGTATCGAGCACTCGGCGCTGCATTTATTGATGCGGCAGCGTGCAATGCGAAGCGCGTCCCCACTTGTTGGTCCCAGTCGCGGGCCGGAGACGACCGACATACTGCTTCCCTCCCTCCCTCATCTAACCTCATATACAATTCTTGACGTCCTCCTTCCTGACTACACTTTTGCAAAACTTGCGCGATAACTTACACCGGTACGGACCCCCCTTGCGCCCACCGACGGTCGTGGTCGTGGTCGTGCCTGGCCCTCCTCAGACGGCGCTGTGCGCGATCTCGTCGATAAAGTGCTCGAGGAAGAACAGGTCCTCCTCGTACAGGTCCACGGGCTTGTCGGACGGCTCCATGTCGATGGCCGCCGGGTCGAGCAGCATGAACCCGACCGCCGCGTCCAGGCCCACGTCCAGCTCCACGTCCATCCACGAGTACGCTGCCGTGGCGTCCATCGCCGGCGCGCCAGTGTCGAACAACAGGTCGACGCCCCGCGGACTCCCCGACGCGCCCGCCGCCGTCTCGGCCTTGACCGGGCGCGTGCACTCGACCTTGAGCGGCTCGGGAGCCCGCCGCTCGGCTTTGCAGTCGCCGGCGCTGCTGGCGCGCGCGCTGCGGGGCTTGCCCTGGCCGAGCTTGCGGCGCTGCTCCATGCGGCGCTGGTTGGTGTTGGCCTTCTGCCGGTGGTACTCGCAGAACTTGTGCAGCTCGCCGTTGCGCTTCTCGACGCGCCAGCTCCAGCACTTCTTGCTCGGGTAGCCGCACAGCATCGGCGAGCGCTGCTTGGGCTGCGGCGGGTCCGTCGCCAGCAGCGGCGACGGCAACTGGTGGGGCGGCAGCGAGTGCAGCAGCCCCACGCCCGCCGGCGATGCCAAGGGCGAGGCCACCGTCGGGGAGGAGCACGAGGGCACGCCCCGGCGGTACTGGTGCATGGCGGCAGCGGCGGCGGTGGTCGTGGGCGCCGTGTTCGGCCGGCGCGCGTAGGACGACGTCAGCAGCTCCGCCGCGCCCAAAGGGTACGTCTGGGAGACCATGGTGTGCGTGGCGGCCGTGGAGTCGATCTTGCGCGGTGTCTAGTAGATCGGAGAATGGGCGGAGCCGACGGACGACAAGCTGAGGGGAGGGGTGGCGGAGCGCGGGCGGACGGACGGAGGGAAGCGAGCGTGGAGCTCCCGGCCGGCGGGACTCGGGAGGAGGGAGGGGCGGGCAGGTGGCAGAACATTGGCGTGTATCCACCCCACGCGCGGAGAGTGCGTCGCCCCGTCTCTATCACGTGGGCTCCAGCCCTTGCGCTTGCGCGTTACGGGAACGCGCGGAGCCGCTGCGAAAAAAGTGGCTCCAGCTGCGCGCTCCGGAGCTGGCGGGGGCGGGTTTGCAGGTCACTGACGCTATATACAGGTAAACATGGAATAATACTGAATAAACTATTGACAAAGGGAAGAGTGGGTCGCTATTGAGAGGGCTGAGATCGGATGGAGCGCGCTCAAGGAAGAATCCACTGCACCCTCTGGAGCACACGAAGAAGATTGGGCTAGACCAGTGCTGGCGAGGCATTATGGTACAAGAAAGTTCAAAATGCCTTGTTGAAGATTTGAAAAATGCCTCGTTATACAACTCGACATCTTCAAGTGTTTGTCAGGACGCATCGCTCATGGGATAGTCAACCAGCCATCTACCGCATCTATTGCTCCTTGCTACCATAGTACCACAATACCAAGCCACTACCAACCTCGAGCGCATCGCAACGCTGATGATCCCTTACACGCCCGATGGCGTGACCCAAAGGCAAATCGCACAGTGTTTCGCGAAGGGCTCGTCCAACTGTACACCTCGCTGGTGTGCGTGCCAGGTAGAATAGCCCCCGAGTCTACAGCGAGGAGCACGAGCGTGTATTACTTAAAGATGAGCCCAAAACGAGACCACATCACTGCCACAGTGCTTTAGTCCTGCAGTATGTATCGGATACGCTGTGGCTGACAAACTTGAGTTCACAGCCGTCTATATCCAGCCAACTGACGTCTCGAGGCAAAGAGCATCCATATTGCCTCACTTAGCATGTTTTACACGTGTGACTCTACGCATTGCACTGAGTGACCGGACCAAATCGGTGGGCAGTCATTTCGTTTATCTACCCACTGTGGCATCCCCATAAATGTTTGGGAAACAAGTATACTCAAACTGGTACAATTGGAGTGCCTCATTTGCGTACAAAGTATAGAACTGATCTTATTGTAGTTATTGAAAAACCTAGTTCCAAAATTTCGAGGCAATGAAGCAATAATACCTCGTCGACGGAGGTGAGAGGGCTCTTGTTTTGATTGATTCTCGGAATGGGAGAAGCGGATTGGCTGACAATCACGAGATTTCATCGAACAAAGAAGAGGCAGAATGGCTTCAATTTGTGTCGCTACTGTACACAGGGACGAGAGATAATCTTGAAGATGGCTGCTCTTCACAGCAGACACCGGGCCGACTGGAAGACGTGGTGGTGGTGGTGGTGGCGGCGGCGGTGGTGGTGGTGGTGGCAACGCCCAATTTGGTCGAACACAGGTATGTACTGTAGCAGGGAACAGCCAATTTGGTCGCACGCAGACTCAAAGGTTCGCACGCAGGTTCCTTATTGTACTGTATTTTTTTCACTAACGTTCTCTTTTTTGTGCTTTTCTTGATCCCCTGTCAAAGTCGATATGGATCGCTTGAGTGCATCGCTTCAGGAACGTTCCGCGCCTTCCACCTTGGGACACTCCAATCGAACAACATGCACAGCTTCCACCTCTGCTCTGCACCAGCCATTCGCCACGTCTCCGCACTGCGGAGTCCGCAGCGGAGTCCTTGGCGGTTCTGCCACGTTCCCGTCAGACTGGTCCCACCCCCACGTCGCTGCCGCGAACCCAGGATGGCGTTCACAATTCCCCCTTTCGTGTCGACACCTGCATCAATGAGGCAGCGTCACGCGGGCGTGAAGAATCATCGCGTCGCGTTCGTTGGCGGCAGGTTCCCAACGGATTCCGCACGCGCGTTGGAGGGCGATGGAACGTTCGCATCGAGAGTTGGAAGGCGCGGCGCACCTGTCAAATCTGTTCCTGCGTTTGGCTCTTCTTCGCATTCGAAAGCGCCGCTGGAGTCGCAACCTTCTGGCGCTTCGTGTCCTCAAACAGTCCAGAACGTATATGCGGGTCCGTCCGATCACCAGCTCATCGAGTCGCCATTAGCGCGGGACTTATCTGATACTGTACCTTGCCCGTCTTGAGCACTTTGTCGATGGAGAACGCACTGTCTGGCCTGATCGCCTATGAAGTTGACTCAGTCGCCCATGAGAAGCTGCACCTTGAACGCGCCGCGCGTACCCGCATGCGTCAGCGCTTGCTCGGCACGCGCCAGCGGGTACACTCCCGCCACGAGTTTCTGCACGTCCACGCGCCGATCACGCAGCAGACGCAGCGCCTCGGGTATCGGCCCGCAGCGAGACCCGCGCAGGCGAAGGCGGTTGCGGCACAGCGCGCGCACGTCAACCAGGTGCGACTTGTTGGCCGCGTTGGTCTGCGAGAGCGATGGGGACGCCGGGACCGTCGTCTTGACGACAGCCGTTCCGCCGTGGCGCAGAAGCTGCAGCGCCATACCGAGCGAGTTGGGCGACCCTGTTGCGTCCACGCACACGTCGAAGCGCCGGCCGTCGCGCTTCGTGATGCGCTCGATCAACTCCTGCTGCTGCCGCTGCTGTTCCGGCTGCGACGCCGACGGGAGGTCCTGGCTCCTGCCCTCTGCATGGTGGCTCTCTTGGAGTCCGTAGACTGTCGTCACGAAATGCTTGACGAGCGCCAACTTGTCGCGGTGCTTGCCCACGAGTGCCACCGACTTGGCCGCCTGTTGTGCATGCAGCGTTTCCGCGACTAGCAGACCCAACTTGCCGTCTCCTAGCACCGCCACATCGTCCGTCTCGCGCACCGCGCCCTGCTCGACGATTCGGCAAGCTGCGGCCAAAGGCTCGGCAAAAACTGCGTGGGCGTCCACCACCGTTTCAGGTACCACGTGCAGATTACGCACGGGCAAGACCAGAAACTCGGCGAAGGCGCCTCCAACGCCACGGTCGGCATGATTGACGATCCCCAAGCAAGCGCGGCGAGGGCAGTGGTTGCGTCGACGGATCGCAGCTGTAGGTAGCGTCTCGGTGTTGCTCTGCTCAGCGATGATACCAGCGGCGCACGTTTCGCACGAGCGCGCGTCGCTGCAAGGAATGTTGATCTCACCGACGACGCGCTTTCCGACCCAACGCGCGTGCGCTGTCGCGTCGTCAGCAAAGTCGGCACCAAGTTGCTCCACGATGCCCACGAACTCGTGTCCGAGCGTGCCCGCGTACCCTGGCTTGTACTGGCGCACCATGGCTAAGTCTGTGCCGCAGATACCGGCGCGTAGGACTCGGATGAGCGCTTCGTCGTGCATTGGTGTCGGTATCGGCATGTCTCGTACAACTCGCGCTGGCGCACCACCACCCTGAATACACATAGCAGTCATCACCTGCCGCGGCTGATCTTGTGCTGAGCGTTTGACGGTCTTGTCGCCAACGGATGCGTTGCCGAACTCGTCATCGTCACTGGTACTGTCGTCACACTCGTGCACTTGGCATATCTGCTGCCCTCTTGGGGTGCGCACGACAACCTTCGGTATCTTGAAGGCCGGATTCACGAGCGCGACAAACTGCCGGAAGAGCTTGCTGTTGATCGCGTCCATTGGAATCACGTCCGAGCTCAGCCACTGCGCAAACGCCTTGTTCATCTTCGCCGTCGCTGGGTCCCTGCTCTTGCTGCCGGCTGGGCTCGTACTGACAGTGGCTTCGCGAGGCGATGGATGCTTCCGCTTTCCTAGCGCGCTCGACACGCGTGGCTCCCTGTCGTCGTAGCCAGCATCCGATGTCTTGCTCCTCTTGGACGTCAGCAACACGACTGCATCGCGTTGCAGTCCGCCGCAGTGGCACTTGTTCTTCTCTTGGCTGCCTTCCGCCTTGACGGACACGATCGAAGAGGAGGTTGTCGAAGACGAAGATGTGGGGGACACCAAGTCCATTGGCGTATCTGTCGACGGGCTGTACGCCTTGCGATCGCCATCGCCATCGCGAAACACGTGCGGGTGGTGGCGGAATAAGTGACGCTTCAGACTGTAGACGCGGTTGCCGAGCGAGACTTGGCATATCGTGCACTCGAGCCGCAGGCCGTCCGATGATCCATCGAGTGACGGGGGCACAAAGAAGTCCCGAGCAGACACGAACGACTGGGTGCGCTGGAACGCCGCTGGGATCGTCGTCAACGCCAGCGCGGTTGTGTTGGCAAGAGCCGGCGACGGGGGTGGCGAACTCGCCAACTTAATGGATGGCGAGCCGCCTTCCCGCTCCTCCTTGACGAATGCTCCATAGTCGATGGTTGGCGGGGTCAGTGGCGGCTTGGCGTCTTCCTGCTGTGCAATGTACTCGTCGTATGTCGACGGCGCGTCGCTCACGAGGTTGGCAATCGATATCTGCCGTCGCGCGCCAGTGGTAGTCGTCTCTACCACTGGGGACGGCGGTGGCATGACGCTATCCGCGTACACGTACACATCAGCGTCCGCGCTTCCCCACACGTCCCGCCACGTCCGACCGACAGCTGTAGAGCTCGTGGTCGACGACGGACAGCTTCCGAGGTCCACCCCGCCGTTGTAGTGCTTGGTAGGCGCCCACATCGGCGCGTTAGCCAACTCCTCGCCGCTCGCGCACCACTGGCTGGTAGCCTGCACGCCCAGCTGCTCGTACTCGTGGCGGAGCCCTGCGTGGACGCCCGGCGCGTCCTCTTCGACCGCCGGATAATCCTTCTCCCGATGTCCACCGCCGCCTCTAGAGCCCAAGAGCAACGCACTCGCCGACAGATCGGCCGCCATGCTCCCCAAGGTGTCCTTTCCCACTCTTGATCTTTGAATGGACGGAAGATACTCTTCCTGGCGTCGTCGGCGGTGGGGAAACCGGAAATGGACGGAAACGTTGCCGCGGCGCTGGGGAAATTGCTCAGAGTGTGTGTCCCTGAGTTTCCGGATAATATTCTGATTGATATCCGGACCACTACAAACGTGAGTGATTCAGTTTAATGACTAAACCTCACGGAGTAATCTTCACACGTCGTCATCATCACAGCTTCAACTACAGCAGTCTCGTGGTCTCCACACTATCTACCGAGGCGGTGTCTGTACAACTCCTTCAGCTATCAACAACAACGAGTCAACATCTTACTGCGCCTTAGCTCCTCCTACGCATGTCGTGTCGTTCTCACTCGTAGAGCTGTCCGTCGGGACCCATGACGCCCTCGCTGCTGGCCAGGTTGCACTGTCGGAAGAGGCGCTTCTCGTGCGGCGCGAACGCGCCCACGACCGAATGCAGCACGCCCTGGTTGTTGAAAATCACCAGATCACCCTCCTCCCAGTCGTGCGTGTAGACAAACTTGGGCGCGATCGCGGGGCGCTGCAGGCGGTGCACGACCTCGCGCACCTCCTCGAGGTCCGTCATCTTGCTCCCGTCCGGAAGGTGGATGGCGCGGATGGCGCTCGGGTGGACCTGCAGCGCCAGCTTGCCGGTCACCGGGTTCTTCCAGCACATGGGGAGCACCTTGATGTCCTTCTCGTTGACGGGCGGCAACTCTTCGAGCGGGAGCTCGAGCCCTTCCGTCACTAGGCCGAGGCCGTCCGAGCGCGAGCGGGCGGGCGACATCCACACGTACGGGTGCGGCGCGTACTCGACCTTGGTACTGCGAACGAACGCCTTGTCCGCTTCGGACAGGAGCTCGTACATGTTCTGGCCCGACACGAAGGCTGTCGTGCCCAGCGGCACGTCGAGCTCTTCCCCGGACCCATCGTCGTACCGCAGCGTCTGGCGTCGGCCCTTGGGCACCTTGACAGCCAGTAGCGTCGTCACTTTGGGCGGGTTGAGCGCGTACAGAGCGGCGTCAATGTGCCACCGGTAGAAGCGCGTGCAGTCCAGGTCCTCGTCCGCAGGCACGGCCGTCTTGTGGAACACTTTGTGGTGCGGGTGCTTGAGCGTGAAGTCCTGGAGCCCCTCGTACTCGTCGTAGTGGCCGTTGCCGATCACCTGCACCTGCGGCTGGTGCGGCACGGTCTTCAGGTCCGGGTGCAGCACTGAGCGCTTGACGTCGAGCGTCTTGCCGTGCCCATAGTTCGTCGACACGGGGTCGAAGCGCCGCGTGAGCTCGAACTGGGCGCGCGCTGACACGCCCTGCTGGTTCTTGAGCACCACGACGTGCGAGCGGTACAGAGCGTCGCGGATCGCGGCGAAGTCCGCGTCCGTCAGGTTCTCCACGTCCACGTGGGTGATGACGGCGCCAAAGTCGACGCCAGACCCCTCGGGCACGGCCAGCGGCGTCACGTGGAGGGTCGTGCCGGCGGTCATGGCTTCGACTATATGTAGAGAGCTTCAAAGGGGAAGGAAGGCGCTGGGGAGGCCGGCGTGGATTACAAACTGGCACGAGCGCAGAGCGACGCGGTCGGACCCCTGGGTGCTGCTGTTTGTGGCTCGCTAGTTGCCCGAGCGATCGCGCATTCACGGGAACTCCGTTGGGGAGGGCATGCATGCAACGCACACATCCAACACCGGCACATGGCGAGTCTTCGAGTCGACGACCAGGCACTCGCATTCAGCGGTCTCCGACGCGCTGATTGGCTGAGAAGGTGTGACGATGGGCGCGTCAGCTCGTCAACGTGAGCTGCCCAGGTTGCATACAAATGTGTTGATGTAGGTGAGGGCGTACACATCGACGGGATCATTCGGTTGCCTCCGTTGCCCCTGCACGGACTGAATGCAGTGCCGCAGTGCGTATCATAGCATCATCAATGCAGTGAGCTTCGTGCCAGCGCGTTGGTGGTCAATCGAAGTGCAAGCGCACTAGGTACGTAACGTCTGCTGGCTGTCTACGGGAGTGGAGAACATACTGCGCCGCGAGCTTACTGCCGCGCGTCCGGAGGAGGGCTCCGACATGCGCCTAGTCCCACTGGAGCAGCTTCTCGAGCGCCTCAATGTCGTCGGCGGGCGCCTGCGTGATTGGGCGCTGATAGTAGTCCTCGATCTCGGCCAGGTCCTCCTTGCTCTTGTTGTCGAACACAAAGTTGATGGCGCAGCCCTTGCGGCCGAAGCGGCCCGTGCGGCCGATGCGGTGCAGGTACGTCTCCGGGTCGGGTCGGTGGTCGCGCGTGAGCGGAATGTCGAAGTTGACGACGAGCGACACACCGGCCACGTCAATGCCGCGCGCCAGCACGTTGGTCGTGATGAGCACGTTGGTCGTGCCCGCCCGGAACTCGTCGATGACCTGGTCGCGCACCTCCTTGGCCATGTCGGCGCCGTGCAGGATGCCGACCATGTGGCCGTTCTCGCGCATGCGGCGCGTCAGCGTCTTGGCCGTCTCGCGCGACTGCACAAAGATGACGCACTTGCCGATGGTCAGGATGGCGAAGATGTCCGACAGCACCTTAAACTTGTTGTCGCGCGAGCCGCAGTCGATCCAGAACTGCTTGATGCCGTCCAGCGTCAGCTTCTCCTTCTTGACCGTGATGATGTTGTGGTCCGGCACCATCTTCATGGCGAACTCGCGCACGTCGTCCGCGTACGTGGCCGAGAAGAGCAGGAACTGGCACGCGCGGTTCTTGATCATCTTCTTGATGGCCACCGACCGCTCGCGCTGGCCGTCCTCCGCCACCATCACGTCGGCCTCGTCCAGCACAAAGATTTTGATCTGCCGCGTGTCCATCACGCGCTTCTTGATCATGTTGTCCACCTTGCCGGGCGTGCCGATCACGATCTGCGACTGCAGCGTCTCCCCACGCGGCACATCGTTGCCCGGGATGGCCAGGAACACGTCCACGTCGCCGAGGAACTTGCCCATGGCCTTGACGACCGCCGCGATCTGCCGCACGAGCTCGCGCGTCGGGCCGACACACAGCGCCTGCGGCGCGCGCACGCTCGGGTCCACGCGGTAGAGCATGCCCAGCGCGAACGTGGCCGTCTTGCCGCTGCCGCTCTGCGCCTGGCCGATCAGGTTCTCCGGCGGGCTGCATCGCCAATCCAAAGCACGTAGGACGTGAGGTCGGGACGGCGCCGGTATTCGACCCGCGCAGCGGTACGTACTCGGCGAGGATGAGCGGCAGCGCGACCGACTGGATCTTGGACGGCTTGGAGAATTTCATGGCGTACACGCCCTTGAGCAGCGGGTCCGGCCTGCGCGCGCACCAACACAAACGCAGGTTCGTACGCAGCGTCAGACCTGTTGGACGTTGCCGACGCCGTACGCGTACTAAAGACGTGGTGACCGCTCGACGCACAGGTGGAGGTCCTCGAAGGTCACGGCCGAGAAGAGGTTCGAGTTGGGGTCGTTCTGCAGCACCTCGAGCTCTGCCTTGTAGTCCTGGTCGTCCAGGCCCTGGCCGAGCGCCAGGATCTCCTCCAGCGACTGCGTCACCTCCTCCACCGCGTCTTCCTTGGTCTCCGTCTCCGCCTCCGCCTCGGCCGCAGCCACGGGCGCAGCCGCAGGAGCCTCCACCTCCTCCTGCCCCTCCTTCTCCGCCGCTGCCACTGCCACTGCCGCGACCGCCACCGCCGCCGCTTCCTCCTTGTCGCTCATACTACCTGGATTCCTGCCCTTGCCTGCCCTCTTGGCGTTGTTACCGTTCCCCCCGCCCAACCAGAACCGCGTTGGTTGATTCAAATCTAAATACCGGTATCATATCGGTTTTATATCGGTGTCCTTGCATTCCACACACAAGGAAAAGTGGGTACATGGCCATGGCGAGCGGCTACGGCGGCGCGCTAGCGGCGCTGCTCCTGGAGCTCGGGTACGACCCGGAGGACGCGTCCGATGGCTGCGAGGCGGCTCCGCTGCGCGCCGACGCGCTGGACGCGCTGTTCGGGCTGCCGTCCATGCGCGTGCAGGCGTTCCTCGAGTGGTTCCTGACGTCGGCGCGCCCGCGGCACTCGGCCAAGCGCCAGCTCGGCGCCCGCGAGTACGCGCTCTTCCTGGCGCTCTCTCGCGGCGAGCACGGCGGCTTGCTGTCTGAAGAGCAGCTCCTGATGGAGGAGATGACCGCGCAGGCGCCGCCGCAGAGCGCGAGCGAGTCGCTGGACGCGCTGACGGACCGGAAGACGCGGCTCCAAGGCGACGTGGACGCGCTCGAGCGCCGGCTGCGGCTCGCCGAGGACAAGAACGCGCGGCTCGCCAGACTCGTGCACAAGCAGACGGCACGCTCGGATGCGGACGCTCATGCCACGGGTCTGCGCAGACGAGCAATGGAGACGACGGCCGCGACCGATGGCGGCGCGTCCACATTGGCGGCTGTCGACGTCAGCGGGCGCAACATTGATGCCATGCTCGAGCACCTGGCTGCGCCAAGCGACGGTCGCCAAGAGGGCGCTCTCTCGGGTCTACAGACGCGCGGGCGGGAGCTGGTGTATCAGCAGTCGCTGGAGAAGCTGCTGGACACGGAGCGCGAGAACCTCGAGCGGGTCAACACGGACGTCCCGGCGATCCTGGCGGCCATGGAGAAGCAGGCGACGACACAGCACGATAGCCGGAAAACCGCGTGGTTCTTGCACAGCGTCGACCCGCAGCAGCTGCAGCTGCAGGAGCAGGACATCTACGTCTACAACCGCTGCTGCGTGGAGCTCGCGCGAATGGAGAAGGCGTTCGTGACGAGCGAGCTCGACGCGCTGATGGCGCAGCTCGAGCTTGCGCGCGCTGCCGAGAGGCAGAAGCAGCTCTGTGAGTCGCGCCGTCGACTATACCAGCAGTACGAACTCATGAGCGCGGATGCAGTCGTGGCGCAGCACAAGGCGCTCTCGATGGCGCTGGCGTCGACGCGCAAGCAGCTGAGCGAGTACCAGGATCGACTGCTACCGCGCGCGTTCGAAGAGATGGCGTTCCTCAAGACCACGAGCGTCCTGGTCGGCAGCTACGAGCAGAAGCTGTGGCGTCAGGAGCGGCGCTTCTTGCACCTGCGCGTGCTCGTGGACGCACTCGACCTCCAGTACGGCCGCCTCAGGTGCGCTCGCTCCCCTCGAATATATTGACCAAAGAGGCAAATCCATCGACTAACGGGTTTTATCCCCTCCCATATCTATATCTCCCAGACTGACGCACCGGTTGCTGGACGAGGAGTACGCCGAGCTCAAGCGCGTCGAGGAAACGCTTGGCCGTTTATTCCACGAACTCACAACTGCGAACTCGCGTGCTCAGCAGCGACTACAGACACACGTCGGAGGGTCAGCGTCTCCCGTGAGCCACTGGTCGTCAGCTCACATGCCAACAACTCAGCGCGCGAGATCAAGCCTTAAGGACACGGATGAAGTCGCGCACGCAGTGTTTCATCGGCTGGAACGCATCACGTCCCAGCAACGAACGGATGAAGCCGACATTAGGGAATGCACATCGACTCTCCGCTTTCGCACCTTGGACGAGATGGCGCGGCTTGGCGAGCGCGCTTCTGCTGACGAAGCCAAGCAGCGTGATGACGAGCGGACACTGGCTACCGAGTGGCGCCGCGTGTTTGCCAGCAAGCGGTCGACGCTGGACGCTCTTCGGAATCAGCTCTTTGGTGACGAGTCGTCTGCAACGCCGCTCCTTTTGCCGAGTCACTTGTCGGCGGCCGTGAAGGAAGTGGTGGAGTCCAAGGACAAGGCCGAGACTGGACTGCACGCCGCACTCGAGGACTTGAGACTCCACCGGCGAGCATTGGCGATAGACCCTAGTCTCTCGGCTCAGCAGCACGCGGATAGAGAGCGATTACGCTCTGCGCTGGCATCCTATAGTAACTCACAGGCGTAAGAGGTACCGGTGCGGACCTGGACATCGACGTCATCCGTCTCGAGCACATCTTCAAGTTGCGTATGGTAGTCACGGAAGCGCATCAACGTCTCACTGCGGATCGCACCACTCTTCTCCTGAGGTTTCGAGCCGTACGACTCTCACTTCGTAGATAAATGGACAGCCGTCCGACACCACGAGCAGGCTACTATTGGGACAGACAGGCGTCAATCGTCTCCATGTTATTGTTGACCTACACGTCACAACGCTTGGCTGAGGCGAATAAAACAACGGTTCAAGTCACGACACTGACTCTCCCGTCGGTCCATGCTACTTCTTCTCAATGCCACTCTCACTCCCACGTAAACAGAGCCCAACCGCACTCCATTCAACTGCTCATTCCTACGCTTCCTCTACCTACACGTTAGAGTCACTTCAACACGGTATGGTGTGCGGTCCACATAGAACGACACATGATGAAGCTACTACTGAGTATCTGTTGAAGCAATTCGTCACCAATGGTGGCTCACCATCGACATCTACAAATACAAAAAAGCCAAAGGCTTCT
>JAADXZ010000522.1:0-19081 GCA_023338055.1 Phytopythium mirpurense | reverse complement strand
TCGAGCGCCAGCAATCGCGAACGAAGAACCTGTCAGATGGTTGAGCATGTAGCTCTTGCCCGTCGACTGCTTCCCCATCGACGTGATCACCACCACCGGACCGGTCCAAGCGTTCAGCAACGGCGAGAGCAAGCCAAACCGGATCGAGCGCGCGATATCGACGGCCTGAACACTTTTTGACTGGTCTTCCATGGAAGCCTCAGCGCCAGCCATCCCGTTCTCCATGACCATCAACGCGTTGCCCTCGGCGCGACAGATCTGAACTGGTACGAATGTGACGAGATTCTGGACGAAGCTGTGCACAGTCGCACATTTGAGCGCGTTCCACCCGTCCGTTTCATCGTCCATCTCGTCGTCAACAAAGCGGACGTCACGCGCCATGTCGATGAAGCCCAGCGACTTGTTCAGTTTGCGCAAATCGTTCATCATGGAATCGAGGACGTCGCGGCATGCTCGAGCTGACATCTCTGACAGTGGCCGAGGTGTACTCACACGCAGACGCAGCTCCGTGCTATTGTCGTTGCCGCTCTGAAGAAGGAGACCACCAACCGGGAACTTCTCGTACATATGGTACAGAGCGCGAAGCCAATGCTTGTTCGACTCGTCCGAGCTGGAATCATCATCGATACCGGAATGTTGTCGCTTGTTAGAGTGGCGAATGCGGTAGGAGTCACTTTTCACAGTGAGCGATAGGCTGAACACTTGAACGTGTCCTGCGACGGCGTCGAAAACGAAGAGGCTGTCGTCGTAGCACTGCACAGCGACATCAGCACAGAGAAGCGTCGTGTCTGGGAACGTGGCGGGGATGGTACGGAAGTCATCGCTGGCAGACACTTCCAGTACCCCAACGTGCTCCGAAGTCGTCGTCGAGTCGACCAGCCCAGGTGCTCGCTCACAAACTGCGAATCTCGCCAAAGCAAGGCCGTCCGAAAGCAGCAGCAGCCCGCTCCGCGAATGGTTACACTCCGATTTAGGTTGTGAGAGCTTGCGTGACGTCTGGAGCGACCGGAAATTGATGGACTGAGTAGCGCCATCGTTGTCGACCAAGATGACGGAGTTGTCGGCAATAACAACGTCCACCACCGCCGCCAGCGATGTTTGCATACTCAAATCGATCGGCTTCATTGGCGCCATCGACGTGAACTTGTCGTTGAAGCGGTAGATGAACGCTTTGTCCTTGGCCGTGACGAATGCCATCTGGCGCTCCTTGTAGTCGAAGTCGCACGACTCGCAGCGCTGCCCAAAGCCCTTGATCAACCGTCGCTCTTGGCTTCCCCTCGAGTTTGTGAGCCGTGTCGCTTGCCAAAAACCAAGGTCAACGCGGTAAACCTCCGTTCGATCGCCAGACACGGTCACCATCAGCAGGCTGTAGTGCCCAATGGTAAAGCACCGCACGAGCTCCTGTCCGTCTTCAAGAGCAGTAACGCCAAGAGTCTCCACCGGAGGTAGCCTTGCATCGCCGCAGCGGAGCTTGTAGACATGAAGCTGGTCCGTCGCTGGTGTCAACTCGTCTCTCACGACGTTGCAGAAGATGTTGCCACTGTATCTGTGACGTGGAGATAGCTGCATGTTCAACCCGTCTTCTTCGCCAGGCCGACGCCAATGATCCAACTGCTGCTCGAACGCTTTCTCGATAGCGTCTTCGCGGTCGCACTGTGCCTTGTCCTCGAATGCTCGACGGTGGAACTTGACAAGATACTGGAAGATAGGGGAAGCCGTCTCTTTCAGCATCACCTCCACGCCTTCCCACCACTGCAGCCTCATCTTCATCAGCGGCGTCTTCATCCGCTCGCGAAACGCATTCGCGACCTCGGCGTCGTCCATGTCAGCTGCAGAACTTGATTCGCCTCTGACTGCATAGGTCCAAAGCCGCACGAAAACATTCTTCCCGGTCGAAGGGCTGATCACCTTCTTCTTCTCGAATGGGATGGCTTCCAGGATCCGACCCAGTCGGTCAGGTCCACCGCTTGTCTGTTGCTGCGCGTGAAAGACAGCGAAGATCTCCTTGATCTGATTCTTCAGACGTATCGGGAGCCACAGAAGCACCTTCGTCTTGTCGTCGAGCACCGCCCATTCCGCTTCCCTGACTCTCACAGCTCCCAGGAGGTCTTTCAAAGCAGCATGCTCCGTGCCGGTGTGGTCCGGCGTCCCCAGAAGTGTGTCAATATCAAAGAGCTTGTCCACGATCGCCACCAGTGTCGCGCGCCGTTCCTCGATCTTCATCAGTGCTCCTTCGCGACTCCGCTCGTCGATGCTCTCGAGGCTGCGAGTCAACTCGGATTTAATCGAATTCAACTTGGCGTACGGGTAGCATCCTCCCAACCGAAGCAGCTCGTCACGGTACGCAAAGCCCTTCATGCCCGAGAAGTCGAATGAGAGCGCGTAGTTTTGCGCCTTGTCGACTACCCACTCTGCCAACTCTCGGTCGTTGCTGAAAAGAGAAGTGCCGTTCGTTTGGGACTTGCGCGGAGGAGTTGACTGCACCGCTGAGATCGCCGGATAGCTGCCCTTGAGTAGCCGAATGTCGCGCGCGTGTTCCATGCTTGGCAAGTCGATCGTGTCCGCGTGGGCACAGTCTACACCGTCCTTCTTGTCTTCCTGCTTCTCGACGCGGAAGCCGACGGAAAACGACGGCGCCCACGAAGGGCTGCCTGTTGAGAGAGCGCTCGCCACCGCCTCGACTTCGGCCACATCACGAGGCGAGAGGCAGCACTGTAGATCCGCGCTCATGCACGCGAGGAAGCGGAGCACATAGGTCGCCGTGTCTCGCAGGCGTGACGGCTCCAACAGCGGGTCTTGGATCCACGCAAACAGTACGATCGTCGGCGCGCTCTTCGTCTCCATCGCCGTATCGTCACGTGGGCGCTGGACGCAGTAAATGCCTTGGTCTTGGGCCTTCAGCCCCTTCTCGATCTCTGCCGACCAGAGCCCGAAGCGCGTCAGAGCGCGCTTCACTTGCTGCTGCTTGCCGAAGAGTCCGAGCGTAGCGATGGCGTCCGCGTCCGTGCCGTCCTCTTCACGTCGCAGCGCCCAGCGCAGGTAATGCGCGAACTCGTCGTCGAACGTCTCGGCTGGGAGGAGTCCATGCTCAAAGTCGTCGGGGGCGACTGACGGCAGCAGGCCGAGCGCATTGCTCAGGCGAATGACCTCGACCTCGTCCAGCACGGGCTTGATCACCTCGGCCTCGTTCTGGACCTCCGTCGTGAGCGCCACCAAGCGGAAGCAGCCGCCACTCACGCGTCTCGCGTCTTCCACGAGCGACAGCCGCATGCTCGCTCGATCGCTCGTTCGGCTCCTCCGCTGGCCGCGCCCCGCGCGATCTTTTCCGATCTGGCAACCTGTTGAGACTTCTTCCCCCCGTCCAGCAGAGGCCGACCTTACACTTGGGAAATGGCAGCTCAAAGGTGTGGGCTGCCCTAATACTCTCTTTGATATACCAACCAACTGTATCGTTCCAAGTACAGTATACCAAGTTGAAGCTTGGCAACCTTGCATTACCAGTGGACTCAAGGTGTGTGGAATGCGTGTGAGTGGATTGTGGTCACGGGTTGAAGTAAAAGCTATCAAGGCAAGTGTCCGTCCCACGAGCAGGCAGGCTATGCAGCATTCAAAGCACCCATGGTATCGTGCGAGAGATGTCGGCACTCGAGGCGTCGGCAGTAGTTCTTCCTAGTCGCTGTCGTCGTCGCCGGCCGAGAAGTCGCTGCCCGCGTCATCGTCATCATCGCCATCGTCGATCACTTCAACGTCGTCCTCCTCCTCGCCACTCGAAGGCTCAACGTAGACGATGCGCTTGCGCACGCGACCGCCGCGGCGCGGTGGGGCAACGTTGACGGCTTCATCCGCGCTTTCCTCCGTCTCCGCCTCCGACAACTTCTGCTTCTGCTTCTGCTTCTGCTTCTTTGCTGACGCGGCGGCCTTCTGGCGCTTGGCCGGAGCTTCAAGTGCATCACAAATCACATCATCCGTGTCAATACAGTAAGGATAATCAAGCAGCGTTCATGATGCAGCCGTTACCTTTCGTCTTCACAGGTGCTGGCGCATCCGACAGCTCTTCGTCATCTTGATCGTCCATCTCGAGCGCTGACGTCGCGGCCTTGACGGGCTTGGCTCGCGCTGCTGGAGCTTTCTTCGCGGCTGCCTTGGCCTTGGGCGCGGCCTTCGTCTTCAGCGCCGTCGCATTCACGGCAGCTTCCTTCGGCGCGGGCTCGTTATCGTCCACATCCATGGCGAACACATCGTCCTCGTCATCAAGCACGGCTGCCTGGGCGGGTTTGCTCTTGCCGCTTCCGTCCTCCTTGTCCGAGTCGACCAAGTCAACTGGAGCTGCTCGAGCGGGAGCCTTGGGCTTTTTCTGCGGCGTTTCTTTTGTCCGTCGCGCCAAGCGCTCTGCAAGCGACAGCACCTCGACGTCCGAGCCCGAGTCCTTCCCCTTCTCGTCACTCTCAGGCTCCTTCTTCGCGCCAAAGAACGCCGTGATCGTCGTCGCTTTCTTCTTGCCGTCACTTTTGGACGGAGCTTTCTTCTTGGCTGTGGCAGTTGGCTCCTTCGTGGCAGTTGCAGCCGCCGGCTCCTTTTTAGTTGCAGGAGGTTTGGCAGCGGGTTTGGCACGCGGCTTGGCTGGCGCACGCGCTTTCTTCTTGGGTCTGTCCATCTCAAAGTCCGAGTCGTCGTCGTCGTCCTCGTCCTCGTCCTCGTCGCTGCCCGCCTTGGTCCGCTTCTTGCGCTTTGCAGCAGGCTTGCGGCCTTTGCCACTCTTCTTCAGTTTCGGCGTGCGCGACATGATCCGTTCGCGCTCTTCCTCAGCCTCTCGGAGGCCAACTTCCAGCGCATCGAGGTCCGCGAGCCAGAGCTCCTCGACGGTCTTCGCTTCAAGCTCCTGGTATTCTTGCTCCCGGTCATGGAGCTCTTTTTGCAGCTTTTCCACGCGCTCCTTCGTCAAGCTCCAGATCTTCATGGACAGCAGGTAGTCGTAGCCACGGCTCGCATCTGCCGTGTTGACATCTTCTTCCTCCTCCTCGCTGGCTGCGTCGTCATTGTCGGCGGCAGCCTTGCGCTTCACACTCTGAGGCAGGATCTGATCGTAGCCCTCGTTCACGAGCTCCTTCATGAGGTCCTGTTTCTTGCGATTGTTGACGATCAACTGCCCCTCGACCACGGACAGAACGAAGCGCGATTTGTTGGACAAGAGCTTGATCTGGTCTGCGAGTTTGCGCAGCATCGCACGCTTGCGGCGGTCGTAAAAGTCGATGCGGATGCCGTAGAACTCGTCCAAGATCTCCTCCGGCGTCTCGTACTTCTTGATGTGTCCGTACGCATCAAAGAGGTGCATGTTCGACGTGGACAACGACGACTCGAGCTTGAACTTCTTGATGATCCCGCCCGGCGCGCTCGTGATGTCACGCAGTGTCTTCTCTTCGAGCGTGATGGTGAACAGCACCTTGGTGTCCGTGTGGTTCTCCTTGAAGTCCTTGATCGTGCCTGCCTCGAGCAGCCCCTCGAGGAACTGCTTGTACGTCTGCGTCCACATCTTGACCGGCAGCTCCGAGATCACGAGCGTGGTTTCGTCCATGACCTCGTACAGACCTTGTACCAAGAAGTTCTGCGAGTCAGTGCCGCCTCTCGTGCTGGGTTTCGGCACGATGTGTCCGATAAACCCGCGGTACCACGGGATCAACGGGCTCGTCTCCTCGTTCCTGATCTTGTGACGGAGGATGTTGATGATGTCGAACGGGTTGTAGTTCGGGATAGAGCTGGACCAACCGGTTCCGATGCCTTCGCTGCCGTTAACAAGCGCCATCGGGATCACGGGAATGTACCACTCGGGCTCAATCGACTGCCCGTCCTCATCCAGGTACTTGAGCACGTCGTTGTCGCGCGCGTCGAAAATCAGGCGGGTCACTTGCTCCAGGTTGGTGAAAATGTAACGAGGACTCGCCGCATCCTTGCCACCCATCAGCCGCGTACCGAACTGGCCATTCGGCGACAGCAAATGCGTGTTGTTGCTGCCCACGAAGTCTTGGGCCATGTTGATGATCGTGCCGTACAAACTCTGCTCGCCGTGATGGTATGCCGAGTGCTCCGACACGTAACCACCCAGCTGTGCGACCTTCAGTTCGACCTAGAGTACAGCACAAACGCAGGGGTAAGTAGGCACTACAACTACCGGTAGCTATCGGTCATTTAAACAAGGGGTTGCATACCTTGAGGTTTCGCTTAAAGCAGCAGAAGAGCACTTTGCGCTGCGATGGCTTGAAGCCATCCACGACGCACGGGATCGAACGAATGTTGTCCGCCATCGAGAATAGGATGAGCTCCTTGTTCACGAATCTGTGCAGTGCCACCATACCACGTTAGTCCACAGCCACTTCCAGCAAGCAATGCGTGCATTGCGCGTACTCAGTGTAGCCCATCTCGTCGACGTCGTAATCCACGTAGGTGCCGATCTCGTGGCCACGGAGCCAATCTTTGCGTTCCTCCACGCGCTTCTTGGAGAATGCCATGTCAATAACGTCGTCGTCTTGTTCGCCGTCGTATGAGAAGTCGATCTGGTGCGTCTTCAGGTCCGAGAAGTACTCCTTTGCCTCTGCCGTGGTGCTCGTACCCAGACCCTTGTAGTACTTAATGTGCCAGCCACGTCCGCTGTTATGCGCGTCGCGCCACGCTTCGTACTCGGGCATTGTGTAAAATACGTGCTTGCTTGATCCCTTGGTGCACTTGACGATCGGAGTGATGAACTCTTGCAGGAACCCCTCCACCTTCAGCAGCGACGGCCAGAAGTGGTGGATCCAGTTGATCACGAGGCCCTTGATGTGGCTGCCGTCGTGATCCTGATCCGTCATGATCATTAAATGGCCGTAACGAAGCCCCTTGGTAGACGAGTAGTCCTGGCCGTACTTCAGCCCCAGGATCTTGACGAGATTGTTCAGCTCCTCGTTCTTCATGATCTGCGTGTGGCTTGCTTCGCGAACATTCAGCAGCTTGCCACGCAAAGGAAACACGCCGTAGTAGTCACGGCCAACGACGGAGAGGCCACCCACAGCGATCGTCTTGGCGGAGTCTCCTTCGGTGATGAGCAGCGTGCAGTCCTTCCCCTTTGCAGAGCCGGCAAAGTTTGCGTCGTCGAGCTTCGGGATACCCGTCAGACGAGTACGCCTTCCTGTTGCTCCGCCAGCCTTTCGACGGAGCTCCGCCGTCTGCTTGAACTGGGCGAACGACACAATGCGCTCCACCACGCCGCATTTCTCGATTTGCTTCAGGAACCGCTCGCTCAAGGTGTACGTCGACCCGAATGCAGGAGGGCGTGTTGTCAGGGTCTCTTTTGTCTGGTTGGCATAACGTATAGTGTTACCACAATGTAGAATAAAGGAGCAAAGTTAGATCAGATGGACCCACCTGCGAGTCGAACGCCGGATTGTCGATCAGCGCGCTGATGTAGACGGTGATGTGGTTCTTGATGTAGTTGGGCTTCACAGCTTCTCCCTTGTTCCGCTTCTTCACAACAGCCACCAGCTTTGCCACGATCTGGTCGGTGATGTAGTTTACGTGCTGGCCGCCCTTGGTCGTGCAGATGCCGTTCACAAAGCTGACCTGCTGAAAGCCGTCATCGCTCACGGCAACACCAACCTGCCAGCGGCTGTCGGGCTTGTCGAAGATGACCTCGTCGTCCTTCTTCTTCCTCTTCTTCTCTTTCTCCTTGTCTTCCAAACCTTCGTCGTTATCGCTGTCGGACCCCTTGTCGTTGCCTTTGTCGTCGTCGTCGCTCTTGGACCGGTACAGCTCGACGTACTGGGGGAAAGACTTGATCGAGATCTTCTCGCCGTTCAAATAAACGTTAAGACTCTTGTCGGTGACGCCTGCCACATCGTAGACGCGTTTCTTGAACAGCGCGACGATGTCGCCGTCCAGCTTCTCCATCTTGAAGCGATGCAAGTCTGGCTTGAATGAGATGCACGTGAAGTCCTTCCGCGACCACGACGAGATGACCGGCTCTCCTTTGTCGCTCATGTTGTTCGAGAACACTTGTTTGTAGCGTTTCTTCAGACTCGAATCCGCGGTCTCCACAACAAACTCGGTCGAGAAGATGTTGGCGAGCTTGGCCCCGTATCCGTTGCGGCCTCCGGTGGTCTTCTTCTTCTTGTCGTCGAAGTTACTGCCTGTCAGTAGGTGCCCGAAGATCAACTCGGGGACGTACACCTTGTGCTCCTTGTGGAGTGCGATCGGGATGCCCTTGCCATTGTTCCAGACGGAGATTTCGCCATTTTCGACATCGATGGTGACCTTCAGCGTGTCCATCGTCTTGTCGCGCTGCTTGTTGTCGCAAGCGTTCACGATGATCTCGTCGAAGATCTTGTACAAGCCTGGCACCTGCAATAGACGCAACAAACAAACAATATGAGCAGCGTGTTCGTGTCGTTTGCGGGCAACGCTGAGACTCACAAACGTAATCTTGCGCAGATCCATCTTCGAGCTCGCGTCATCGAACACCCACATGCTCTGCGTCACCGGCTCAATGGATCCGACTGCAAGTGCACAACGACCCGTCAGCAGCTGCAGCTGCAATGTCAGATATTGCAAGACAAAAAGGGGTATCAAGCGTACCGTAGGTGTCCGGGCGCAGCAAAATGTGTTCAAGCTGAGTCTTCTTCTGGTAGATTTGCTCGATCGATTGCTTCGGCCCGTCCTCCTCCATGTCTTCGTCGTCATCGTCGCCCTTGCCGCCGTACTGCGACGTCTCGGACGACGAGGACGACGTCTCGTCATCCTCCTCGCACGGGTTTTTCCTCTTCTTCACAGCCTTTTTCTTCGCTACAGGCTTCTTCTTCGCCGCCGGCTTTTTCCCGGTCGCCGCCTTAGTCTTGGCTGCCGCGGGCTTCTTCGCCGCCACCTTCTTCGCGGGCGCCGCGGGCTTGGCCGTTTCCGACAAGAGCATCACCTGCGCACAGCAAACAAGCATACGCACGCACATTCCGCGCAACATCGTCAGCGAAGACGCCCTCGCTCCTCGCCGCCCCGCCCTCTCCACGGCTTTCAAGGCCGAGACAAGCACGTACGTCATCCTCCGAGTCGCTCATGGTCCTCGCGCCCGCTCGCTGGTCCCTACTTTCTGAAGGCGTACAGCTGCTGGGTCGTCGGCTCGCCGGCTAGCGCTGCCCTATCCTTCACGCGCTTCCACGCAGCGGGCGGCAGGCTGGAGCTGTACGACGCGCCGCGCACTTTCCCGCCTTGCCGTTGGTTGCCGTCGGCGAGTTGAACTGGAAAGTGCGGGCACAAAAATGGCGGGCGATTCGCGGGACGAGTACCACACCAGTACCACACCACCTTATCTTTTTGAGTTTTCAAGCATGAAAAAACCTCGCGAAACGAAATGAAACTGTATGTATGAATACTATACATTTGCTCGCAAATCATAGTATCACAATTATATAGTATAAGCATACTACAAAGTCTTGGGAGAACTCATACATCCAATGTGCCGTACTTATACTGTATCATCCAAGTTCGTGTCAAAGAGTAGTGCTCCTTTTCAAGAGACCATCATTCATCGATCAACTTCAACTACCGACCGCCGCCGAGGATGTCGCCTTGCTGGTCCGGCGCGTAGATCTGAACGCTGTCGAGCTCAGTCGCCGGTCCCGCGACGCCATCTCTACCGACAATGGGCTCGCGGTCGCGGAGCGGGAACCGCTCGATGAAGGACGGGCCGCGCGTCTCAGGCTGCTGCTGAGCGCCGTCCGCGCGCACCTTGCTCGAGGAGCCGTCGTTATTGGGGTGCTTGTCCCATGCAAGGTGCCAGGGGGTCTGCCGCGCGCGCGGGTCACGCAGCGTGTCGCCCACGGTCCCGTCCAGCACCTTGTGCACGTCGCACGGGAAGGACTGGGACTGGTTGAAGCACGGCGACAGGTGCGGCTGCAGGCCCTGCGGTCCGAACTGCGCGCGCTGCTGGTACTGGAGCGGCCGCGGCACCTGCTGGTCAAAGTCCTTTACGTACGCGTCCAGCTCCTTCTGCGGCTCGCAGTGCTTGGCCAGCGCCACGGCGTCGCCCGCCGCCAGCGACTGAAACGCGTGTACAACCGGAGACGCGTACGGAGAGACGGCGGCGCACGGCAAGCAGCCCTCGGCGACGCCGGCAATGCGTGAGCATTGCTCGCCATACGTGAACAGCGCAGGTGCGGATGGACGGCCCTCCCAGTGACGTCCGTTCCAGAAGGACGCTCGCTCGTGCAGCATTGACGGGGAGAGGAGTTCACGGAACGGCGCGAGGTCCTGCGCGCTGGTCGCGGCATCAGAGGCGTCAGCCAGGCCAAAAAGCTGTTCCGCGAAGGCAAAGTAGTTGAGCAGCGCTTCTCGGCCTTCAAAGTCGCCCTCGACCTCGCGAACTAGACCGGCCGTTGACAGGTAATCGTCCGTCAGCTCGCTGATGGCGACGTACTTGGCGCGGCGTCGCTCGACGACGTGCAGTGGGCCCGTGAGCTGGTCTTGGCGGGTCGCGTGGACCGCATTGTCCACTTTGAGCTCGTCCCGCACGCCGTCGACAAGACTCGTCGTCGCACTGAGCCACGCGACGTAGTCGGGTTTGGTAATGACGCGTCGCCCCGAGCTAGACGTTGAGAGGAGGCCGTTGAGTACCGCGCGGTCGGCAAAGTTGCTGTTCAGGTCCTTGACTAGCAGGTCAATCTCGTCCGACGAGAGGGTCTCGGACCCATCGAAGTCGTAGTTGTCAAACATAAAGTCGGGTGTTGCAAGGAGCTGCGCGAGGAACCGCCGATAAAAGACGCGGCCGTCCAGCGACGGGTCGAACAGCGCCATCGCCTGGTCGAGTCTCGGCACCTGACGGTAGCGAAGCAGTCGCGCGAGCTCGTTCTCGTCCAAATACCCGCCCTTGTCCAGGTCGAACTGGTCAAAGAGCAGGCTTGGGTCGACGCCAATCCACGCGGTGAACTCGGCGTAGGTGATACGTCCGTCGTTGTCCGGATCCAGCCGCGCGATCTGCTCGAGCTTGAGCGCCGCGACGTCCTCCAGAAGCAAGTTCGCCAGCTCGGACGTGATCGTTTTGGACGCTTTCATAGCCTCGAGCTCGGCGATCTCGTTTGCAGTGACTTTCCCGTCGCCATTCACGTCAATGAAGGCGATGTCGTACGTCGAATGCTTCGCTCGGAAGGCCACGCTGAGCGGAATGCCGAGCGTGCCCAGCATTTCATCGACAAGTGGCGCGTCGCTCGTCGGTATAGTTGCGCCTGGGCGGTCGAGAGGCTCCTCCTCGTTCGGAAACTTGTATTCGATGCTGCTGTCCTTCTCGATATCGCGCCGGCGAGGCTCACCCGCGTACCGCGTGAAGATGAACAGCGAGATGTTGGTGCTAAGTGCGTCAAAGTAGTTCCCGCGCCACGTTTTGATGCTGTACACTTGGAAGCCCCACGGCGTGTGCGATGGCACCGAGTGCGCCACAAACCGGCTATTGGCGTCGTCTTCCGGGTCCTTGTACCGACTCGAGATAAGAGGCGCAGGCTCCGACGCGTTGGCTGCTACTAGCTGCGACTGTCCGAGAATCTGCTTCTTGACTCGACCGCTCGGACAAACAGCAGGATCGGCGGCCGTTGGGATCTGCGTGTACGAGACGCAGTCACTCAGGTTGGTCTTTTGACAGCAGATGACCTCCCACGGCGTGTCTTCCATGCGCCAGCGCTGCAGATAAATGTCCGTCGGGTCGTCATAGTCGACGTGGTGCATGGCGCGGTGGTAGCTCAGGCCGAAATCGGTCTGCGTGCCATCCTCCGCACTTGGCACACTCTGCCACAGAGGGTCCATTACGGGTCGTGGTAGCCAGTATTCGACGGTTTTGAAGTACGTGCGAAGCAAGAACGCGCGCTGGTGCTGAGCTGACCCCGATCTTGGGTCACCAACGTGTGCGCTCGTTACAGCGGCCGGCGGATCCGTTAGCGACGAAGCCAAAGGCAGCAACGCGATTGTCTGATCGTGCGTTTCGTTGATGCTCTGCCCTCCAGGTGCTTCCAGTGGCGCATCCGGGTATAAACTTCGCTGGAACTGGAAGGGTCCGTTCGGAAACTCACCGACGGCAACGCCAGCGAGGCCCATCGTGTTAGTGCTGTCGTCCACATGCATCCACATGACGAACTTGCGCGTTCGGGCATTGAAGACGACCTTGGGGCGGTCAGCAACCAACCCAAGCGGGCGCTCTCCGAACGGGTCCGACAGGTTGGCAAAATGCAGTACGATGCCTTCGTTCCGCCACTCGGAGTAGTCGACCGTTGAACATGCACCAATGCCGCCATACTCAACTGAGCCGGCATTGCCAAGCCACTCGGAGTACCAATACATACTCGGCAGTAGCTCTTCAGTTGTCTGCTCTCCGATCAAGTTCGAGCTATCCTTGGGCTCAAAGATGTGCCAGTCCGTCCCCGTTTCGAGCGGCACGACGATGGTGCTGTCAAGAGGGAGGTTGTCTATTGAGAGCAGCTCGGACAGCGATATCGCTTCGTCGCCACCTTGAGCGAGCACCTCCTCCCGGCTTGTTCCGTCGAATGTTTCGCTCTCCGTCTCGAGAATGTCGTTCAAGAACGCGCGGTGCGGCTCACCGTCTAAAGGAGAGATACCGCCGTCGTTGTGCTTGAAGATCTCGCGCTGTGACAGATGACTCGCATGCCTTTGCATCGGATGGAACGTCGTCGCCCCTGGCGCTTGCATGGACTCTGACCATAGTTTGCGCAGCATGCGCTTCTTCACGACTACGACTCCGTCTCCGTTGGGTACTTCTCTCATACTTGAAGGATCAACGTTGTTGCTTGGATCGGGGCGTTTGACGCGGGGACACACGAACTGTCCGATGAAATCTTCGCCAATGTAGAGCTCGTCCCACCATGAAGACATGGCGTGAATGTTATCGAGGCGAATACCGATGACGTTTTTGCCTCGGAATGGCGCGTCACTGACCTTGAGCACGTCATTTAGCCGAAGCGCGTAAGTTTGTGCGTCCCAGTCGACAACAATGTCCAGTTTGTACCAGCGATCAACCGCAACCTTGTCGTGGAAGCACTTGCGAGGCCAACGGAAAGTGTTTGCTTCATGCGCAAAGCACCCGTCGACGAGCCCGACAGCGATCATGAGCTCCTTGCTATTGGTGACAATGCTGCTGCTGCTGCTGGAGGCACTGGTGGGAGACGCCTCAGCTGGTTTATCGGTGCCCACAACCCCAAAGATGGCACCCCGACTCGTGGACAGCTGCTGCCCGGGCGCAAGGTTGCCAACGCGGACGAAATAGGAGAGGCGTGTGGGTCGTGACGGCTCATTCAGAACGAATCGCGGCCCGTTTCGTGCGACTTGACCGTGTTGACCGCCATTAGTAGCCTCAGGGGCCAGATTGGCGTCAATGTCGTCATTGGCATACCGATAATAGGAGGCGTAGTAACTGTCGCTTCGGTGAACAAGCAGCGACTTGCTAGTCCCGGCGGCACCCATCGATGGGTCGACTCGTACTGCCAGCTCCGACCGAGTGGTGACACGCATTAGCCCGTTCCGCCCCGACCGTGTGGCGTCTTGAGATATACCTCCATCGACACGAAGCTCGCCGTTCCCCCAGTTTGAGAAGCTTTGAGCGTAGATCACGATCCGTCCGCCGCCTCCACCGCCGCCTCCAGCTCCTCCTTCGACAACACCACTTCGTCCTCCGTTTCCTCCCGTAGATTCCAAGACACCGTGGTGAGCGATGGTTCCTCCGCTGGCGAGAGCCAGAGTTCCCCCGGCGCCGCCTCCACCGGCCGTGTATCCGTCACTTCCATCGCCGCCATTGACCGAGATTTTCCCGCTCGATCCGATGAGAATGTCATTAACCGCCGCCAGCGCGATGGCGCCTGCACCTGCGCCTCCGAGTATGGGCTGCACGATTGGGAATACGTCCATGGGCACCTTCCCACCGCCAGCGCCACCGCTTCCGCCGAGAAGAAGGTCGGGCACTCCGCTAGTGATCGATCCGTCGACGTCTCGAATCGGTGAGGGACCAGCGTATCCCCCACCACCCCAGCCGGTGGAGATAGTAGTCGCAAGAGACTGTGACGATGAAGGCGATGATGCGCCAGCGCCTCCAAATGCCAGCGAGAAGCTCAGAGAGTCGACGATCTGAGATGTTGCGCCGATTCCTTCCAGCTTGGACGCGTCGACCTGCATGGACTCGGCCGGGAGTGACGCGGTTGTAGTCGCGACTGTCGGGTTGGACACGGCAGCATTTCCACTTCGCGTCCACAGCTGCAGCTTCCAGGTGTATCCATCCGCGGCACCACGACCACCGGCACAGAGATGTTGGTATACACCGTTGTCGTTATCATACGTGGTCGGCGTAGTCGTGGTGAGCTGTTGTGGTAGTAGCCATTCCGAGGGATTCATCGAGCCGCCGCTTACGCTCGCAGTGATGGACGAGGACGCCGATTGATCAGGAAGCGTCGACCCTTGGTAACAGACGGCTCGCTCATCCGTGCGCGCTATGACGGCATCAATCACTGCCGGGACATCCTCAAGAAGCGCAACTCGGAGTTCGTCTGCCGTGCTGTTGTGACGCATCCACCGAGTCCAGCTGCTTAGAAAACCCAAGCGGAAAGCACCCGATAGCTGGTTGCCGTCCCGAATCGTACGCGCTGTTACTTGTGAGCCGAGACCCGACAGCAAGCTAGTGGCGTGCATGGGAGGCACGTTGCCCACGGCGGTTAGGAACGTGACGCGCCAGAGGCGTCCGATCTCAGGCGTCTGCTCGAGCGCGCTGTCTCGTTCGACGTGGAGCACGCCCATCTCGGGGAACGTCGTCTCGAGGTACGTCTTGACGTCAAACGCGCTCGAGTCGTAGGGAATGGGCTGCGTGGACGCGACAGCATCGGTATCCGATGGCAACGAAGACAAAGGCGATCGCCACTTGATGACAAAGTGGCCCTGCAACTTCTGCCCCGGGTCCGCTGACGTCTCGATCTCCTGGATTTCGGGCACGTGCGAGCCGCTCGTCGACAGCGTTTTGACATACACGCGCACACTCGTGCTGCCTGGTCCATTGTTGTTGATGCTGCGCGAGTTTGCGGGTGTCGGCGAGGATCCCGACACGTCCAAGCCGATGAAGCCGCCGCCTGGGAACCCTCCGAGCGTCCCGGGCCTCACGCGTAGCTCCGTGTCAATGATGGTGCTGCTGCGGCTGAAGATGACGGCGGCTCGTTGGCCCTGGAAGCGCACGCGGACTTCCGCCCCGAGAAACACCGTCATGAAGTTGAAGACGGCGACAGGAGTGCCGAGGCGTGTGGTGGCGAGCGCGCCGTGCGCCACGACGTCGCCTGATAGCTCGCCCGTGTCGGTGTCAAACAACAGGAAGCCCTGGTGCAGCTCGAGCGAGCCGATGACGGAGAAGTTGAACGTGTTCCAGCCGAGCGACGCGTCCAGAGGAGTTGCGGCAAGCGCCGAGCCGTTGCGGGCAACAAGCGCGGTGGCGTCTTTGCGCAGGTCCGGGAAACGCCAGCCATGAGTCCCCGTCTTCCAGTCTTCAAAGTCGTTCGCCAGCGGGATCGGAGTCCGCACTCCGCCCCCGAATCGTCGGGTAAAGCTCTTCAGGGACGCGGACCGGATCGAGTAGTCTGGCGAGTCGACGAGTCGTGAGCATGCAGATAGGGGGACTACAATAACAACCAAGGGAATACCGCGTACGTACCTTCTTCGCCGCGAGCACAGCGATGGGTGGTCTTGCATCGCTCGTACTGGTCGCACGAGGTTGTCACGGAAGATGCCGAGGACGATGAGCTCGGAGGGCAGCGCGTGGTCTCGTACAAGTCGGTCGCGAGTGACGTAGTGGTGGAACCTGCGGTTGGCAGAGTGCCAAGGGCGATGAAGGCAAGCGCGACGATGACGGCAAGATACAATGGGTCCGCGCGTCGCCCGTGAGTTACGTGGAGTAAGCGTGATCGCGCGGCGAGCTCGCCTCGGTCAACCATGCTTGCCGATGGAAGAGCGTGCTCAAAGCAGAGGAAGACGTTACCGCCTCGCCTTTTTCAGCGCTCAAAGCGAGGCTAGAGCTGAATGAATGCTGCGGATGTCCGTCGAAGTATTCATGGCAAGTTCCCCCTCGCCGTCGCTATTATTAGCCGCGCTTGGCGAACACCACCACGGCATTGATGCCCCAACGAGCTCTCACCTGGTGCGAATGGACGCGACCGAGTGGAGGCTGAAGAAGAAGAAACGGCCCACTGCTCCCCCATTTTGACGACCGCCATCTATCCACAAGTCTTCAGCGCTCCTCCCTCGCTTGGCAGACCGCACTGCGACTCGATGTACACGCCAAGCCAGCCCGCGGTCGTCAAGCCCGGCGATATGTCTCGATGGCCGAACGAGCCGCTCCCGTCGGTCGTGATTGTGTCGAGCGAGGCAGCGAGCGACCTCGAGAGGCCGTACGTGGTCGGAGCGGTCAACCTATACGGCGTCGTGGCCGTCAGCGGCCAGCCCGAGCTCCAGCGGCTGCGCTGGGCGGCGGGGCTGTGCGACTGCTGCGAGGCGTGCGTGCCCAACTGCTGCATGGCGTGGCTGTGTCCGTGCGTCGCGCTCGCCCAAGTGTACGCGCGGATGGGTCTCCTGCCGTACTCGACGGCGCTGCTGCGGCTGTCGCTCTGGGTCGCGCCGTACGCCGTCGCGCGGCTGCTGCTGCGCTTCGCGAGTGTCGAGACCGCCGCGCCCAGCTACGTGTACACGGTCAATGGCGAGATCTACTACGGCGAGCGCGCGTCCGTCATCACGTACAACGCAGGCGCCATATGGGCCAGCTACGCGCTGCTGCTGCTCGGGCACGTGGCCTTCAGCCTGCCCGTGTGGCTGGCGCGCGCCGAGGTGCGCCGCGCGTCGCAGATCCCAGGAGACGCCTGCGGCGACTGCTGCGTGGCCTGGTGGTGCCCCAACTGCGCCATCGCGCAGATGGCCACGCACGTGCGCAGCTACCGGCCGGGCGACTGCTCCTTCTCCGCGCCGCCCTCGGTGCTCCCCGCCTACGACCGCGGCGGCCAGTGACGTGCTCGCGCGGCGGGGGCAGAAAAGCAATACATTTGTACATATTTGTAATAATTACCAGGTATTGCAATAACTGGAGTAACTCCACGACAACCAAACGAACGGCTTCCGTCCAGTTCACATCCAGTATACCGTACTGTATTTGAGCCCCTCGAGCTTTAGTACTGTAGTGGACTTGTCCCCTTTCGTAACCGTCGAGTCTGCATTGACACACTCGCTCCTCCCCCATTGTTGTCGCGCTCCGACCGACTGCTCCTCCGCAGCACTTCAGAACTCGCCGCAGTACTGTACTCTAGCGGGCGTGTACGTCCCTCCAGCAAGAGAGACACCATGTACGACAGCGACGCGCGGTCGTTCCAGTTCAGCCGGCCGAGCGGCCAGCAGAGCTTCGGCGAGTTCGACCGCAGCGGCGCGGCGCTGGACGCCTCGGGCTCGGGCCACGCCTTCCGCAACTCGAGCATGATGCACAGCTCCAACCTCATGCGCCACTCGGACAGCGGCGGCCCGGTGCCCGACGTGTTCGTGCGCGGCTCGCTGCTGGACCGCGACATCGCGGCCGTCGACATGGGCTCTGCCGGCAAGGACGTCGAGCGCGCCCGCGACTACAAAGGCCGCCGCAAGGTGCGACGGCAGTGCAGTGCGTCGTCCGGCCTGGGCGCTCGTTGGGTTCTAATGTCTGCTTCTCCCCTCTGCCATGATACAACGGAAGGTCTGGCCGGGCATGCTGCTCCTGCTAGTCATGGTGGCCGCCGCCGCGTACCTGATCACGTCGTCCGCCATGGACACGAGTGACAAGGCGGCGGCCCGCGAGAACTTGTTCGCGCAGAAACACTCGGACAGCCTGGACATCGCGGGCGGCGAGACAGGCTCGAGCAAGGACAAGGACACCCGCTCGGACGACGGCGCCGTGGGCAACCCCAAGTCGTACCCCAAGAGCGGTAAGCGCTTCGATGTCGAGCCTGACGTACAGATCCCACCGACGCCGGAGACTAATACTTTCCACTAACCATGCATCGCTGGACTGTACGTAGCTTGCGAGCTGCCGGACTACCAGAGCAAGAACGGACACATTGTGGCCGTGTCGGCGAACGGGACGGAGGTGCCGCTCAAGATCAAGGGCATCAACTGGTTCGGCATGGAGACGGGCCAGGCTGCGCCCTTTGGTCTCTGGGCCAACAGCGAGAACGGCACCAGCGTAGTGCGTTCGAGTCGCTCGCGGTTGCGTTACCCGTGCTCGGCTCGCTAACTGTGTGGACTTGTGTATTGCCCACCACCAGTATCACGTGGCCAAGTTCCTGTCCAAGAACAAGTTCAACGCCGTCCGCTTGCCGCTCATGGTCACGTGGATCCTCGAGAACAAGGAGCCGAACACAGCGCTGATCAACAAGAACGAGAACCGCGCCATCTCGACCAAGAACTACATGTCGCTGCTCAAGGGCGTCATCAAGGCGCTGCAGTTCCGCAACATTGGCGTGCTGCTCTCCATGCACACGCTCACGTACACCGACAATGGGGCGCTGTGGTACAGCGAGGAAGTGACGGAGAAGGACTTCCTCAAGTCCGTGCGCATGCTCACGGACAACCTGTGCAGCTACGAGTACTGGAACATCATGGGCGTGGACCTCAAGAACGAGCCATTCAAGGGCACGTGGGGCGGCGGCGGCGCCACAGACTTTGCGGCCGGTGCGACTCGGATCGCCAATCATATGCTGGAAGGCTGCAGCAACTGGATGGGCTTCGTCGAGGGCGTCAACGCCGCCCATACCGTGGAGATTGACGGCGAGGAATTCGACTACTATGACTGGTACGGCGGTGGACTTCAGGGTGCCAAGAAGCTCAAGGTCGAGTTCGACGTGCCCAACAAGGTGGTCTGGGCGCCGCACTACTACACGCCGGCCGTGAACCCGCAAATGTACCTGTACGGCGGCGGCACTGTCGGCGCCGGTAACATCATTGAAGACTACGTCGAGTTGGACGACGAGACGCTCCGCTACCGCGTCAAGGCCACCATGGACGACATGTTTGGCTTCTTGGCGAGTGAGAC
>JAADXZ010000521.1:0-19157 GCA_023338055.1 Phytopythium mirpurense | reverse complement strand
CGACGCCTTTGAGATCGTGTTCGTGTCGTCCGCCAAGGAGGTCGCCAAGTTCGACGAGTACTACGGCGAGATGCCGTGGCTCGCGCTGACGTACGTCAAGCGCGAGCGCTACCTGAAGCTGCGCGAGGACTTTGGCGTCAAGTACGTGCCGACGATCATCTTCTTCAACGACAAGGGCGAGGTCATCGAGCGCGAGGGCCGCGAGCTGATCAAGGATCACGCGGACGACGTCGACGCCATCATCGGACACCTCCGCCAGAAGCTGTAAGCGTACCCAGCACGTGCGACCTTGGTGGAGCTACTGTAACTCGCGTTGTAATGTCCCTCTTGTCCTTTTGCGAGTTAACAAACCAAAACGGTTACGTCTTCAAGTTGAAGCCCTCTTCGCCTACCGGTCGGTCAGACGCTGCGGCGTCGCCACTCGCCCTTCTTGTCGCGCACGAGCTCGCTGGTGGGCCAGTACTTGGGCTCGAGCTTGAGCGTGCTCAGCTTCTCCTTGCCCCCCAGATCCATGTACTTGACGCGCACGGCGTCCTTCTTGGCCTCCTCGGCCGCCTTGACTGCGCGAAGAAAGTCATCGATGCTTGAGACCTTGACACCGTCCACCTCCTTAATGCGGCTCGTGGGCGGCGGGCCCGAGCGCGCCGCCGGGGACCCAGAGTAGCGGCATGACACGTACAGCCCGTCGTCGAGCGACACGCCGCGCTGCGCCGATACGGACAGCGGCGGCGCCTGCAGCAGCAGGCCCTGCCAGAAGACGATGCGGTCCAGCTCCGTCTCGCGCACCTGCAGCGTTTGGAGGCGCTCTCGCTGCTCCTTCCCATCGCGCACGATCGTCAGCTCCACCTCGGGCTTCTGCGCGCACCGCTCGACCTCCCGGAATGACGTCACGATCTGTCCGTCCACCGCCACCACAATGTCGCCGTTGCGCAGCGCTCGCTGGGCGTCCGTGCCGCCCCAGCGCCGCGCGACGCTCAGGATCGTGCGGCGGTCCGGTGCGTTCCGCTCCAGCGCATTCGCGAGCGACTGCGACAGCCCGAGCTCGCGGCCCTTGGCCAGACTGATGAGCTCCAGGTCGACGCCCAGGTCCCAGATCGCGGGCGGCGACGCGTCGCCCGACATGAGAGACGCCGCGCTCTCCATGATGATGTCCATGGGGATGCCGCGGTTGAACTGCGCCTCCACTTTGCCGCCTCCACGCCGCGGCTGCTGCTGGTACGAGAAGGACGCCCAGAACGCCTTGACGGCGCCCTCGACGTCGCACACGACGCCGCCCTCAGTGCTCACGACGTCTTGCAGCGCCACCATCTCGAGGTTGTGCTCCTGGTACCGTGGCGGGTTGGGCGTGGGCAGCGCGATCCACTTGACGCCCGACACGATCGTCTCGCGCGACACGAGGTCCGAGTGACCGCTGCGCCCCACGCCGCTCATGAGTCCGACGAGCCAGACGGGGTCCGCGGGCTTGGCCGGCTCGGCTGACAGCTCGCAGCTCGCCACGGGCGTCGAGCCGATTAGCGCCGGGTCGTACTGCACGATCGCAAAGTTGTGCACCGGGTGCACGAATACGACGCGCGCGGGAACCATAAGAGTGCTAGCGAACGTGACCATGGCGTCGCCGAGCGAGTCCGTGACCGTGTTGCGGTCCACGACCACGAGGCCCTTGGCTGCGTCCAGCACGAGGCCCGTGCCGCGGTAGTTGGACGTCGACAGCGAGTTGACGCTGAACGGCCGGTCAAAGTCCACCGTCACCAGCGAGCGCGCGAGCTTGGCTTCCACGGGGTTATTGCCCGGCAGCATTGTCGTCGAGCCGATCGGCTTGGCGACGTCGTCCTCACCTTCTCCCTCGCATTGCAGGCGCTCGCCAGCACTCGAGGTAGACTCACTGGCGCTCACGTCGAAGGTCTCGCAGTGCCAGATCCCGAGGGAGTCGTCGCGCGTGTACTCGCAGAACGGGAACCAGCGGCGGTCGACGTGGACGACCTCGACCTTGTCCGCCTTGTCCGCCAGCTTGGCAAACTTGACGACGATGCGCTGGCGGTCGCTGCACGACTTTAAGTAGTCGCGCAGCGCGTCCAGGTCGGGCGTTGGCACGCCGTCGACCGAGTGGATGACTGCTCCGCGCCCAATACGTGAGCGCTGCAAGAAGTATCCCGCGTCCGCGACGTAAGGCGCGCCGGGCTTGAGGGCGTGGTTGCGCGCTTGCTGGTACGACAGCGGGTTGATGACGGCCCCGCCAATCTCAATGAACCGCGACGGGGTGACCGAATGCAGGTCCTGTACCTCGAGCGAATGCTTGACAAGCTTGCCTGATCGCTCCACCTCGACCTCAATCTGGTCACGCGCCAGGCCCATCAACGATCAGCTGTCTGCCCAACATCCGCAACACGGTGGCGACACCAACAGGGCTTACCGTCTTGTTGACGTGGTCGTCAATGAGTGCTTCCAGCGGAACAAACCGCGTCACGAGCTTTCCATTGACGCGGACGAGCACATCGCCAGGCTGGAGCTTGCCACTGGATGGACCGCCCGGGACCGTCTCAGCGACCGTCAGCATGCCGGTTTCTAGCGGAGAGGATGAGCGTACGCGCGCCTCGGTCTCGGGCTGCACGCCAAGCCGCCGGACCTCATCGAACGGCTGCCCATCACACGTAGCCACATAGTAGTTATTGTCTGCCCACACCATCCACAGCATTCAAGCAATAGCGCACCTTGTAGTGGAAGATCGTCTGGATCGTTCCACGAGGCACAGGTTTGCCCTGCTGGATCAACTCGAGCGCGCGCTTGACGCGGTCCAGAGGCAGGTAGAACGACGCTGAAGTGCCAATCTTGCCGCCTGCGTTGAGCGCAATGGCTTCTCCGTCGTGGTTCAGCACGGGCGACCCAGAGGAGCCGCCCGTCGTTCCCGACGACGCCTGGAAGTAGAACGTGTTGAAGTCGTTGTAGTTGTTGTACCCGTAGTTGGGCGAGTCGCGATCCAGCCGGGCGAGCGTTCCACTCGCGATCGCCAGCTTCTCGGCCGCGTCGTTGCCCACGACGCGAATGTCCGTTCCCACGCCCGCTTTCTCGGGTTTTAGCGGCAGCGCTGGCACAGCGATGTGCTTCACATCCTACAACGTTCACAGTGTTCAGGGAGCAGGTAGTGAGCAGGAGGAGACTGCCACTTATGGAGACAGACGCGCAGTCATGCACTCGCACCGCCGGGTCGAACTTGAAGAAGCCGAAGTCGTGCACTGGGTCTCGGTAGATGGGGATCACGCGCACCTCTTCATTGTTCTGGAACACCGCCTCCGCATCCTAAGTGCGAGAAGCAATCAGGCCATGCGTCAGACTTGTACCAGCATGGCGCACCATGCCTTGAACAGTCAGCGCCCATGGCATCAAGCTCGATTGGCGTACGATAGGTCCGGGGCCAACGACGTGGCGATTGGTCAAGATGATCCCGCGCTCCGCGTCAACCACAAAGCCAGTGGCGGACCCGTTGCCAGGCGACTCCGTGTCGAAGAACTGCGTTCGCGTTGTCAGCCAAACAGCGAGCTCTGGATCAGCACCACGATACTCCTCCGACCCACTCGTACTGTAGCCACGGATGCACGCACCTTTGGCGAGTTGAGCTTGAGCGAGACGATCGCGGGCACCACACGCTCCAAGGTGCCCTTCCAGTCGGTGGTCTTCTGGCCCGCCTCGGCCGCCACCAGCTCGGCTGCCAGCCGCGCGCTCAGCTGCTTCTCTACGCTCTCGCAGCCATTTGGATCGACCCCACGTTAGTAGCGAGCTGTACGGTATTAAGGTGCAATCCAGAAGCCAAGTGCTGTACCGCGCTCGATCTCCATCTCCTTGAGCTGCTGCTCGCTCTGTCCCTTCTTGGAGTTGACCACGACCAGGTATGTGACGCCCGCGACGACCACCACCGCCGCCGCGCGCACCGTCTGCTGCGGCACTGCAAAACATCCACACTAGGGTTTAGCACCACGAGCAGCGAACGACCCTCCGCGACGTCAGCAGCGAGCGCTGGGCCGTACGCTGCGCAGTCGAAACGCTCGATTCCGCCGAGCTGAAGCGCCGAGGCGCGCGCGTCCCCCAGCGCGGAAACAGCGCGTCCGACACGGGCTGCCGCCTCGCTAGCGCAGCGTGTGACGCCGCCGCCGCGCGGCTCACGCGCCGAAAAGGCAGATGCGCAGCCCCCTTTGCCGCCCGCCGCCACATGTTCGCAGTCGCCCCCGCCTTGATGCTCCGAGTCGGGGAGTGAGGTTGATCGGCTTCTTCGCTTTGAAGCGTACGTGGTCAAAGGCACCGTGTAATACGGGGATGTCCCCATATTATCTTCGTACTGGATACCGTTACTTTATTATTGCCATAGTGGGGCCAAGTGTTGCCGTTCGCCAAGTCGGAAATGGAGGTCAGCACGCCCGAGAGCATCCGGCGGCAGTACGCGGCGCCGCCGCACGAGACGCCCGAGCAGCGGCGGCGGCGCCTGGCCAACCGGCGCGCGGCTAAGTACCGCTTCCTGCGCAGCCAGGCGCCGGAGCGGCTGGAGGTCCAGCGCGAGAAGAGCAGCGCGCGGCAGCGAAGCCGGCGCCAGCGGCTCGACGAGGCCACGCGCGCCAAGATCCGCGAGCAGAACCGCCAGCGGCAGCAGCTGCGGCGCGAGCGGCTCAGCGAGGAGGCGCGCGAGGCCATCCGCGAGACGCAGCGCGAGAGGCAGCAGCAGAAGCGGCGGCAGCTCGATGAGGACGCGCTCAAGGCGCTGCGTGAGCAAGAGCGCGTGCGTCTGCGGCGACGGCGGCAGCTCGAGCGTGAGGCCGACGCCCAGCACCTGCTGGACCTACAGCAGGAGCAGCAGCAGCAGCAGCAGCAGCAGCAGCAGCAGCAGCAACAACAACAACAACAACAACAACAACAACAACAACAACAACAACAACAAAAGCAGCAGCAGCAGCAGCAGCAGCAGACGCGGTTGCCCCAGCTACGCGTCCATACTGGCTCTACTGCCCGTCGAGCGATACCGTGTCTAGGAGACCGAGCGGTCGTGCAGCTGCCGTCGGTGTCGGATGCGAGGGGCGCGAACAGCGCCTCGCGCCGTGATGAAGAGATCCCGGCGCTGCATCAACAGCAGCAGCGCCACCATCCAATGTCGACGCACATTCCGTTCGGGATGCAGTTTTCGCTTCCGCCGCCGCCATCGTCGTCCGTTGCGTCGGCGCTGCCAAAGCAGTCGACGCGCACGGCCGTGACCATGTCGTTCCCGGACAGAGTGCGGCCGCTGCCGCATCTACAGGTCGCGCTTCCCCAGGCGTCGACCCTGCTGCACCCGCCGCCGCCTCCGCTGCTGGCGATGCCTTCGGGCTCACGGCCTGGCAACACGAGCAGTCTCACAGGCGGACTCAACGCCGCGTCTTCATCCGCCACGAGCAGCGTCTTGGGCTCGGGTGCCTCCTTGGGTCTTCCACCTCCGCCGCCACCGCCACCGCTGGCGCCTATCGTGCTGCCGCCAGCGCATCGGTCCCTGCCGCCGCTCCCTGACTTTTTGAACAGCAGAGAGGTATTCGACCCGACCAGCGCAGCCTCTAGCGGCCTTTTCCAATCAAGAAGCGAGCAAGCAAGCGACTTCCATAACGTCTAGAGACGCCCAAGAGAATGCAATCACGCCGTCCAGCACCTGCGCGCCATGTCCTTTTCGCCAGCGCAGCGACGGGAGCTAACGCAGGATGCTGTCCAGCTTGTTGACGCTGCCCTTGGCGAGCTGGCGGTGCGGCGTCTCGACGCGCCAGAGCGCCTTGAAGGCTTCCGGCGCGTACGCCGAGCGGTTCTCGAGCAGGAAGACCTCGAGCGGCGTCTCGGACAGGTTGAGCAGCTGGAAGTAGCGCTTGGCGTGCTCGAAGTGGTGGCCCGCGCGGCCGACGCTCGGATAAGAGTACAGCGTGCCGGTGAGCCCCTGGTGCAGCGCGCCGATGTTGAGCAGCATCTGCTGGACGCCGCCTTTGGTGAAGGTGCAGCCGCCCATGTGCTGCAGGTTGGTGACCAAGATGTTGGCGAGAAGCGCGGCGATGCCGTCGAACACGAGCGCCATCTTGTCGCTCGCGAGGTACGGCCGCAGCGCGTTCTCGACGGCCGAGAGGTTGATGTTGAGCGCCAGCACGCAGTCGTGCGCGATGGCCGCCTTGCCCTCCGGGGCGTCGAACCGCTGCGACGGGAGCTGCGTCAGGTAGTAGAACGCGTGCAGCCGCACCTCTCGACGCAGGAAGAAGAGGCACTCGCCCGCGAGCGCCTGGCACTTTTGGATCGTCGTCTGCAGCGTCGAGGCCGGGAACACCACGCGCTTCGCTTTGCTCTGGTTGTCGGACGCCGCGTGCGGCGAGCTCGACGCCCGGACTTTCATCAAGTGCTCCGTCATCAGGTTGCACGCGCTGTTCACATACCCGAGCATCCCGATGCGCGCGTTGTCCATGAGGAGCCCCTTGGTGCCGTTCGACCAGGAGCCAGGGATGTAGAGCTCGAACTCGAGCTCTGCTTCCTTCTGGAGCAAGACCGCGGCGTGGGGAGGCGGGCTCGCAGCCACGTTCTCGGCGCGCGTCGCGATCCGAGCGGCCTCCTCCGGGTGGAGGATCCGCGTCGAGAGCGTCGCCGGCCGGACCGCAGTCTCCTGGAAGGACCGGCTCGGCGCCTTCTTGCGCTGCTGCTGCCACGCCTCGTACTCGTGGAAGGCCGAGATGAGCTCCGCGTACGGCACGCTCTGCACGATCCGGCGGTGGTTTAGCGTCGGCTCGCGGATGTCGCGAGCGATCGCGGAGCACTCCTCGAGCCACTTGGAGACGGTCGACTCGAGCACGCCAACGAGGTCCAGGGCGTGGTCGGGCATGCGCTCCATCATGTCGCCGATCTGCACGGCGATGAAGAGCAGGCTGTCGATGCTGGGCGGCTGGAACGACGTGTCGGACGGGACGGGGAGCCGCCGGATCGACGTGTGGCTGCAGTGTTTCATGGCGAGGAATTGCTGCAAGGATTACCACGCGTCAGTGTATACTGGCCAACACGACGACATGAAGCCTACAGAGGACCCACCTGCGCTTTTGCCTGCACCTTGGGGACCCACTGCCGAGTCACAAACACCCGGAGGAACGCGCCAATGCCCGAGGACGAGAACGGGTTGCTCGTCCGGAAGTACTGCTGCAGGTCTTTGGCCACCAGCTCGAAGTCTTCGTACACGTGCGGCAGGTGGAAGACGCTAGGCTCGCAGACGCGCGTCAGCGTGCTCACCGCACAGCCGCTCTTGAGCCGGTCGGCCTCGTGCGGCAGGTGCAGCAGCTTGGCCGCGGTCTCCGACGGCGGCTTGTTCCGGCTGAGACGGAAGAGGTCTCCATCCGCCACCGCGAGGCTTATCGCCTTGGCCCCCGCCGTCGCTTCTACGGCCGCCGCCTCGTCGAGGTACTCGCTCAGCACGCGCTGGAGAATGCAGAGCCCGTTGGTATCGATGACGAAGGACTCTCTAAACGGCCTGCTGCCGCCCGTACAACAGAGGAGAGACCCACGCACCTCGATGAGGCCGGAGATCTTGGTCACGACCTCCTGCATGCCGTAGTTCCAGCCCTCCTCGTCGCTGTTGAAGTACACGGACACGAGGAAGTGTCGCTGTGCGATGCGGCGCACGACGTGGAAGAGCAGGCGCAGGAAGGTCTGGAAGTTGCCCGAGTGGTCGTGCGACCCGAACGACTTCTCGGTGAAGCTGTTGTCGAACGAAGTGTAGCTGCCCGCGTTGAAGATGCCGCGGCAGATGAGCGAGATCTGGACCACGACCTCGTCCAGCTCGCTCTCGATGGAGCTCTTGAGCGTCCCAATCACCTCCATCTCGCGGTGGAGCCTGCGTTGGACGGTAGTGTGAGTGCGCAAGGCGAGCAGCGAGCAGGTATAACAGGTAGCGCGGGTGCACAACTCACTTCTTGGCCGCCAGCACGGTGTTCTCGAGTGTGTTAGGTGCTTGGTGTCTGCCGCCTGCCGACAGGGAGCTGTCAGTCGCGAACTGGACGCGGCTCTTGCCCTTGCTCGGCTGCCTGGACTCGAGCATGCGCTTGTCGAACTCGTTGTCGAGGAACGACTGGTTGCTCAGCTCGTGCTCGATGGCCGCGAGCGAGTACTGGTTGGCCTTGGCGAAGTTGGCGAACGCGCCCTGCTCGAACGACGCAATACTCAGTGTCGACAGCCACACTACGTAGCCATAGGGCACCGCTCACTCCACGCCACGACGCGTCGCACGCGTGACAAGCCCGGCCTCCCACCTACCTTGAGGTAGATGAGTCGCTGCAGCTCCTGCACGATCCGGTCCTCGATGACCTGCTTGCACTCCATGAGCGCGTTGCGGACGCCCGTGATGGCGTGGAAGGCCACGAGCCGCTCGCTGAAGACGAGGTTGAGCGAGTGCGTGAACATGTCGACGGCGGCCACAAAGTCTCGCGCGTCCAGCAAGTGCGCGATCCTGCCGGGCGCGGCCTCGATGCGCTGGATGTCGTCGATGATCTCGACCACGCTCTTGGCCTCGTGCTTGTGCAGCAGCAGCTCGCGCAGGTTCCTGGTCTTGGAGCTCAGGATGGCGCGCCCGTCGGCCGCGCGCGTGCTCACCTCGAGCACTCGGTCGCGCGTGGCCTGCAGCTGCGCCGAGATGGAGGCGAAGCGCGCGAGGCTCGTGTTGAAGTTGGCGAAGTTCTCGTCCACGACGCCCTCGATCTCCGTGTCGGCGATCGCGCGGTACTGCTTGACCTTGTGCAGCTGCTGGAAGCGCAGCTCGTCCGTCGACGCGCCCACCACGTAGCGCAGCATGTAGCGCGCCGCGCTGAACTTCTTGTCGAAGAACACGGGGTCGATCGAGCCCATGCTTGCCGCTCTGGACGTGATGTATGCCGGTAGTGCGCCTTTGCTACAGTATGGCGATGCAGCCTCTCTGAAGCGACGCGCGCGCGCCCCAGTAGTGGATCGTCGAGAGCGTGTGCGGCATACTATTTTCAAGTATATCCAGGCACACGAGCCATGAGCGTGGTCAAGATGGAGGACCTGTTCACGCGTGCGTCGCGCTGCGCCTACTGCTCCTACGCGCACAGCGCTTGGCTCAATACTAAAAGGAAACAACGCGCTCTCTGTCGGCCAGAGGCGGCGGGCGACGGAGACGTGGCGCAGCTCGCGCGGCTGCTGGAGGAAGGCGCGGGCGTCAACGACACGGACGTACGACCGCGCCTCGCCCTACTTGCTACCTCCTGCAACTCGTGTGACCGTCTATCGATGTACACGGGCGCGCTGTCGAGTGTTCTAGAGGGAGGGCTACGCGGCGCTGCAGGTGGCGGTCAAGAAGGGCCAGCTCGAGAGCGTGCAGCTCCTGCTGCAGGCCGGCGCCGACGCCAACCAGCGCGACGTGCGTCACTGTCGCTTCGCTCAATGGCACGGCGGTTAGACAGCGTCTAACGAAGAGAGAGACGCGCGTAGTTAGACGGCTTCAGCGCGCTGCACGAGGCGGCGCTGTATGGACACGACGACATCGCGCGCGTGCTGCTGCGCGCCGGCGCCGACAAGACCTTTGTCAACGCGGTACTGTACGCTCTCGCCTGTCGCCGCTGCTGGCGTCCGGTCGGCGGAATGGGGCCTCACGGCGGCACTGACGCGTGTGGCGAGTGCAGGAGGGCACGACAGCGCTGCAGCTCGCCGTGCGGCACGGCAACGGCGTCATCACGCACCTGCTCGCCGACGGCCACGCTCCCGCCCGCGGCTTTTTCTAAATGCCCATCAACATGAGCTCAAATCAGTACATTTTGTATGACATTCCTTCTCCACGTGTTTGAAATACTGATTTATTACTATTTATTGACCTCGTAAAACAATGGAAGCATGATCGCAATCTAGCCAATCATCACGTCTCAAACCCGAAACGAGGGGGGAACGAGCATGTCGGCGAGCATGCTGCGGCAGATGCTGGCCGAGGCGGCGGCCTTCCTGCGCGATAAGCGGTTCCAGGAGGCGCTGGACGCCAGCCGCCGCGTGGTGCAGCTGGACGGGGGCAACTTCCAGGCCGTCATGTGCATGGGCATGGCCAGCCAGCAGCTCGAGCAGTGGGAAGACGCCGAGGATTCGTTCCAGCGCGCCGCCGGACTCCGGCCCGAGCTGCCCGCGCCCTGGAAAGTACGGCAAGCACAGCCTGGCTATTTGTATACTAAGGGAGGAGACATGCTCTGACGAGCCGTCTCGTGCGTGAGACAGAGCTTAGTGGACTTGTACAGCGTGCGCAGCCAGCCGGAGAAGAAGATCGAGGCACTCGAAAAGTTCGTCGAGATCCTGCACAGGTGCGAGAACTCGCCGAGCAGCCAGCAGTGTCGCTATAGTGACGTATGGGCGCGTGCACTAATACTCGGCGGGGGTGCTCGCACTACAGGAACGAGAAGATCAAGCCGTGCCAGAAGTGGATCGCAGACATTGCGTCCACTGCCGTGGAGATCAAGCGACTGCCGCGCGTACGTAGAGGCTACAGACTCCTTTTCATAGGCGACAAGAGCTGATTCAGACTGCTGACTGGCGTGGCGGTCTGTCGATTTGCAGGCGCTGGATGCGTGGTACTTGCTTGTAGGACGCGCCGACAGAGGGGGCTGGAACAACGTCAAGCTGGCTCAAACGCCCAACACGGAGCTGCAGGCGCCGCTAAGCATCTGGCTGGACATTGTCGAGCTGCTGCAGGTAACTACCATTGCTGCTCTGCCGTACCCTCCTTCTCACGCCATCTATCTTGAACTGACGATGTGCCTGATCCGATTGTAGCGACCGGGGTTTGAGCTGTCTGACTGCGCGGAGACGTACGACATATCGAGCTTGTCAGAGGAGTTCTTTGCCGTTGCGGCGACGTTTGCTGGCTCATCGGATACAATCGATGCGGAGCGCGAGCGCGTGGATACCGCGGTCGCATTCTTTATGCGCTACCATCTCGACGAGCTCCAGCGACCCAAGGCAAAGAAGGCGGCCATGCTGAAGCAACTCGACGAGTTAGCCTGCTCCATCCTTCGATGGAGCCCCGCCGCGAAGTTGCCAGCCGAGTACTTGCTCCTTCGATCCGAAGACAAGAATTCGCGTAAGTTTACGGCTCGTCATGCGCTGAGCATGATGCCACTGTCAACTAACGCGCCATACTTGCTGTACTTTCGCAGCGGTGACGACAGAGGAAGCGCACGAGATTGCAGCGGCGCTGGAATCTACTCATGCGAGAAGCCCCATGGTGCTGATTTTCCAGGGAGTAGCTCACTTTGAGCGCAATGATCTGGATCAGGCAAGTGCCCAAAACCAATTTGCAGGCGCAAGCACTCTTGAAGTTAACGGTTGTTGTTTGGCTGGCATAGGCACGCAGTGACTTCATCGACGGTTTGTCAAGCGTGGCGGCATCGTCATTCCAGGAGTCAGCTCTCTGCATCCGGGCGCAGATTGCATTGGCATCGATTGCGCTGGATGGACGTGATGTGGAAGGCTGTCTCAGCCGCTTGGCGCTTACGCGGAACTGCGTCCGGGAGAAGCACGAGAAGCTTGGCTGCGGTCCCCCTTCGTCAGCAGTGTAAGCTGTGTGAGAATTCGGACGATGCTACGATGAAGCCTGACGTGCATACAACTCGGACAAACAACAGGTTCTCCGACGCTCGAGCCGAATTCATGGAAGCAACAGCGCGGGAGTACGCGGGCGCAATTGACCAAGCGCTCGCCGCGTACCAAGCTGTCATCGCGAGTGGCGATGCTTCTCTCCGTGTCGACGCCGCACTTGCCAGTACAGAGCTTTTCCTTCAACAGAAGCGACTGGCTGAGGCGCTGGAGGTCCTGGATGGGCAGTCATGCGACAAAGACAGCGAGGCCGAAGCACTCGTGGCCTCCACGCGCGGGTGGGTTCTCTTCAACCAGGGAGATATGACAGCCGCGCAGACAGCTTTCGAGTCGATGCTGCCAAGGATCCCGCCGACAAATCCAGCTGCTAGAGGAAGAGCTCTTAAGCGATTGGCGGTCGTCTACTGGAACCTCGGCGGCTCGTACAGAGAGGAGAAGGCGTTCTGCTTTGGCCACCTGCTGCAAGCAGCGAAACTCGTCCCGTCCGACTCGGAGACGTTCGCGTGGCTTGGGAAGTGGTACCACGAAGTGGCCAAGGACGTCGTGCGTGCCGAGAAGTGCTTCCTGAAGGCGCTGTCGCTCTTTCCCAGGAACGAGCTGGCTGGGATCGAGCTGAGTGACTTGTATGCGACGCAAGGAAAGCACGATCTCAACGTCAAGTTGTGGGAAGACGTGACTGCCGAGCAACAGCACGCGCCAACTTGGGCTTTGCTTCGACTTGCGCAGCATTTGGTCGATGAAGATAACGAGGCCGCTGTGGGAAAGCTGCATCTCGCTTTGCGCAACGACCCGATGAACACAACGTACTGGGTCGCACTTGCGCACGTGTACGCGCATTTCGGGAAGCAAGTGTCTGCGCACAAGTCCTATCTGAAGGCGATGGAGCTCGGAGAAGACGGGTGGTGCGTTCGCTTGGAGCTGGCACGCATCGAAGGAAGCCTCCATCTGTTCGACGACGCTCTCGGTCGGATTGGACCCGTGGTCGACGCGTTGTCGGCCAGTACAGCAGAGGCCGGAGTGGACCGTTCAGCAGTCTCGATGGTGTATGCGGATCTGCTCTTTCGCGAAGCCAAGTCGTTGTGCGCGTATGGGCTTTACGGACGAGCAGCGGGCAATTTGCTCAAGGCGTCGAGCGTGATGAAAGAGCTACCGGCTTCTTCGACGGTTGCAAATTCGCCAGAGGCGCTGAAATTGATGGGCGACCTTCACAGCTTCGCGTTCTACCTGGCACCGACCGATTTCAACAGCGAGGACGAGCACGGGTGGGTTCAATTCATCAGCCAAGGGCGTCGAGCGTACAAGGCAGCGGCTGCGATCGTTGAGCAGCGCGCCGGGGGCGAAAAGGACCAGCAGTGGAAGACGCACGTTGGGGAGCTGTACTACGATATCGGCATGAGCTGTTGGTACGAAGCCCTGGCGACTGCGAACGCGAGTTGCGTCTACCTGGATGCGTTCACGTGCAACTCGAATGCCGATGCGGGCGCTCCAAGTGCTCGTACAGTGCTGCAACTACGAGCAGAAGCGGCGACGAACTTCCGGACGGCGCTCCAACACGACCCCGCATTGGCTCTTTCTTGGAACGGTCTGGCGCTGGCGCACTCGCACACGTTGGTGAAGCAGTTCGCGTGGACCCGCGCGATCCAAGCGAGCAACCTCGAAGCAGCATGGGCCAACCTGGGAATGTTTTACTTTGGGCAGTGTGACGCACTGCCATCTATTGCAGGGACCCTGGCGCAGCGCTCGTTTCTGCAGCTCCAGAGTGTGAATCCGGACAACCCGGCCATGTGGAGCGGCTACGCGATGCTGGCGCGTCGACAAAGCCATTTGCCCGAGCAGCGCGAGAAGGCGATCGAGGCCTTCACCTGTGCGCTCAAGAGCGGCACTGATCTCGACGCGCTCTTGGGACTTGTGCTCTTGCTTCAGGAGAAGCATAGCGGCGACAGCACGCTCGAAGGGGACACCGTGCACAGCGACGAAGAGATCCTGTTCTTCTTGCGCAAGTATCTGGAGCGTGACCCGTTCCACCCTGGAGCTTGGAATGCCCTTGGCGTCGTTCAGCAACGACTCGGCCTGTTCACTCGGGCTAGCGCATCGTTCGCCCGCGCATCCAGGATCACCGGTGCGGATCCATCGGCCAAGTCGTCGACCAAGGCTGGGTTGGAGTGGAACGAGCGCGTCGCGGATATTTGCGCATCGCCAAAGGTTTCGAGCCAGAGCCTGCAGAGCCTGATCGATGTGGTCCAAGCGAAGACGTTGAAGACCTCGAATATACAAGCAAACGCGCTCGCTTTGACGGTGATTCTCAAGGCGCAACTGCAGTATGCGGAGGGCAACTACATCAAGTGCCTGGAGACGCTTGAGCAAGCCCTGCACTTGGATCTGGACACGCTTGCACCTAGGGTTGTCAGCGGCATCGGAGTGATCGGACTGTCTCTGTCAGCGCTCGCGATGGAGCAAACGGGTGATGCATCCCCGACGGCGGCTCGCCTCGCACCGGCCTTCGTCAGCTTGATATTGGACAACAGCACGGCGCCGGAGCTTCAAGCGGACCGCCAGACCGTCGACCTATACGAGCGGGTCCATGGCGCGTATGGCTCGCCCCTCCTTCGCTCTTCCGACCTGAATAACGGCGACGCCATTGCAATCGGACTCGCAATGGTGGACGCAAGCGTGGTGAGCGTGAAGACAGCGGGGAGCGAGCTCAAACTGGGCGACTACGTTACGCTCAACCACGCAGCACCGGGCAAGGACACAGCCAGCGCCGCCACACTCCAAGCGCTTGCGTCGCTGCACCTTTCGAGCGCCCAGGAGAGCGCCGGTCGCGCCATGAGGCTGGTACGCATGCAGCCGTGGGACCCGTTTTCGTACGTGGTGGCCGGCGCCGGCCTCCTCAAGCGTGCTCGCTGCGAGGACGATTCGGAGGCGCGTCGAGCAATGTTAACCCAGCTCGCACGGTTGCTGCTCACCGGTCACCAGTGCGCGCTTGCGTCGCAGTCCGAGTTCGCCCTGGCGCAGCTGGAGCTCCTGTCGGGCTTGTGCGCTTCGGCGCTGAGTGACAGCAGACGCGCCAAGGAGCACGCAGATCGTGCACTCGAGCGCCTTGGCGACTTGCGTGAAGAGGCGAAGGGCTGCCAAGCGTACCAGGTCCAGCTGTCGCTGCTACAGGCGCGACTGCGCTCCGTGACAGACCCGACGGTTGCTGCCGTCGACTACCAAGGTGCTGTCCGCGCCCTGTCGGAATTGGCCGGCGCTGCAGCTGATACCGAGGCTGCTCTCGTGCGAGCGAAGCTGACGGCGACGCTGTTTGAGCTGGGGGAGTTCTACGAAGAGCTGGGCGAGCTGGATGGAGCTATCCAAGTGTGGCGGCTGCTGACGAGCAGCGCCTTCTCGTCCGACACGCCAGCGCCGGACGAGATGCTGTTCCCTGTCATTTCGGGGGCGAGCCCCGGCTTCTTGGCGAACCTGCGGCTGGCGCTGGCGCACGGCAAGAAGCGCAACGCCAAGCCAGCGAAGAAGCACACCAAGGCAGCGCTGGCGCTCGCCGGCGACGACACGAGCCACGCGTCCACGGTCGCGGCCTTCGTGGAGAAGGTGCTGGCGGTTTAGAGAGCTTGGCATGGCGACGGCAGCTGCGTGTGAGGATCGAAGTGGACGACGGCGACCGCGCCAAGTGGCCCGCGAACTGCCTTGGAAGGTAACGGACGCTTGCTTTACTTGTCCCCTCTCAGTGTTCTATCTACTAGGCGGTGGCGTCATGCGGCCCGAGCGTCTGCAGCAGAAAGTACTCGTCGTCCGGGAGCAGCACGATGGTGTAGTTGTTGCTGCCGTTCTCGAGGAACCCGTGCTCGCGACTGACCCACGCGCGGGCCTCGGCCTCCGCCTGCTTGTGCGTGCTCTTGCTTGCCGCGCTCTTCCTGGCCGCGCGCGTCTGCTGCTTCCACGACACGAGCGCGTCCGGGAAGCCCCAGACTGAGACGGCTGCCCACGGAAGGCGCTTGACCTTGACCTGCTGCCGCACGCGTTCGAGCAACGACTCGCACAGCTCGGCGGCGATCAGTCCGCGCCAGCGCACACAGGCCACCGCGCCGCCCTCCTCGTACTCGAGCGCGTCGGACTGGCCCGTGAACCGCGAGACGTACTCGTCCGGGAGCTCGCGCTGCAGGATGGGCGTCAGGCGGCAGGCTACGAGCCCGAGCCAGTCCTGCGCGGCGGCGAGGCCTTCGCGCAGCTCGCCCATCCGGAAGCGGTCGCCGCCACTGTGCTCACCGTCGACTGCGCGGCCGAACTGCGCCAAGAAGACGTCCAGGCGCGGCACGAACACGCCCTCGAGCGTGGCGAGCGAGCCGTTGAGCTCGCGCCGCGTGCGCTGGACCGCGTCGTCGTCTTCAAAGGTGACGGTGCACGTCGCCCCACGCTCGTTATACGCGCACAGGAACATCTCGAGCGGCTGCAGGCGCGTCGAGAGCACGCGCGCCACGCGCTCACAGAAGGAGGGCGTCGCCGGCGTCGCGGCGTCCGCCGTGTCCGTTGCCGCCGCGGCCAGCGCCGGCGACTTGAGGTCCAGCGAGATGAGGAACCGCTGCGCACCGCGCGAGGCCGCGCTCGTCGCCTTGATGGGGCTCGCGGTGCCGTACTTGGCGCCCACGAGCCCGAGCTGCTCGTACGTCTCGCGGTCGACGAGCAGCAGCAGCTCGCCCGAGGGCAGCAGCGCCGCCGAACTTGCGCCGTCGACCGGCAGGTTCTTGGCCACCATGTACACGGACCCCTGAAGCACGTAGTCGCGCACGAACGCCGGCGACAGCAGCAGCGCCACGGGCGCGCGCAGCTCGTAGTAGAAGCTCGTCTCCCACCGCAGCGCCTCGGCCAGCTCGCGGCCGGTGGCGCCGCCAGGGAGACACAGCTCAAGCTGCTGGTTGAGCGCGTGCGCGCGCACGGCCTCAAGCGCGCGCGACGAGCGGTGCGAGAAGCTCGAGTGCCACACCAGCACGCGCGATCTCGGGTGCGCGCCGCCGGCTGCGAGTGAAGACGCCGCCTGCGGCCCGCGCGCGGCGCGGCGGCGGCCCGCCTCGCGCTTCCGGCCGCCACTCACCATGGCGATGGCGGCGCTCTTTGCGTGTGCGTCTTTCCAAAGCTGGTTCGTTAAGTGCGTATTGGGACCACAAAAAAGTGCTGCATGCGTACTTTGTGAATTGTGTGGTCAGGTCACAGGTGGGGGTTGTGTCTAAACCGGAGGAGAGAACCCCCTAGTAAGCAAGCGGGCAGCATGAGCGCCGAGGTGCCGCCGCTGGCGGGGCGCAAGCACGCACGCGCGGGCGCCACGGCGGACGCGCCGGCGTCTACTGCGGCCGCGGCGTCCTCTTCTCCTGTGGCTCCTTGGAGCGACGGCAGCGTCAGGGGCGGCGCAGAGGAGGAGGCGTCCAAGCGCGACGAGGAGGCCGAGATCGTGGAGGAGGAGGAGGAGGAGGGGTTTGGCGGCGAGGACGGCGGCGACGAGCCGAGAGACGGCGGAGCGCGCGCGTTTCCGACGGCGCGGCGCGTGCGGCTGACGCTGGGGCAGAAGCGCGAGGTGGTGGACCTGGCGGCGAGCAAGAAGTTCACGCACCGCGAGCTGGCGCACAAGTTCCGCGTGGGGCGCACGACGATCACCAACATTTGCCGGCAGGAGGAGCTGATCCGCGCCGAGACGGACTCGGCGGACGCGGCCAAGAAGAAGCGCAAGACGACGCGCTGCACGTACGACCTGCGCGTGCTCGACGAGTGCCTGCACAAGTGGCGCATGGAGGTGCGCGTGAGCAGCCCGGACGTCAAGCTCACGGGCACCAAGCTGCAGCAGAAGGCCATGGACGTGGCCAGCAAGATCCGGCGCGACCCGCTCGCCGAGCTGCCCGAGCGCGTGCGCGAGGCGCTCGACAAGTTCTCGGCCTCGAACGGCTGGCTCGACGGCTACCGCACGCGCTTCGGGTCCTTCAGCTCCAAGCACCACGGCACGCACCAGGGGCCGGGCGGCGACTGCGGCGGCGCCATCAAGAGCGTCGACGTGCAGACGCGGCTGCGCGAGCTGCACCACAGCCTGGGCAACGTCGAGCTGCAGGATATTTGGACGGGCAGCGAGCTCGCCATCATGCCGCTGCGGCCGGGCGAGAGCGGCGGCAGCGGCGGCAGCAGCAGCAGCAACAGCTCTGTCGGCAGCGGCAGTGCCACCATGGGCGGCGGGCAGAGTGCGCGCGGGCGGTACACAGTGTCGCTGTTTGTGAGCGCGGCGGGCGAGGCGTTCGACCTGCAGGTGATCGGCACGGAGCAGTGCCCCGCCGTGCTGCGCGGGGTCGACACGCAGAAGCACTTCCGCGTGCACTACGGCTGCTCCAAGACGGGATGGCAGGTCGCGCACACGACCGTGGCCATGCTCAAGGCGCTGAACGCGCGCGCGCGCGCGCGCAGACGCACGTTCCGCGTGCTCTTGGACAGCGCCGTGCCGCACGTCAAGGCGGCCATGATGATGGACTCGCAGGGCGACCAGCGCACGCTGTTCGTGTTCGACCACCTGCAGCTCTTCTTCCTGCCGCCCAACTTCAAGCCGCCGCGCTTCCACCCATGCCACCTCGGACTCGTCCAGGCGTTCAAGGCGCGGTTCCGCTACGAGCTGGTCGAGGCGCTGTTCGCGCAGTTCCGGCAGGAGGCGCAGCTGTCCGCGCGCCAGCCGCACGCGCCGCACGCGGACCCGAGCCGCCTCGCCAGCCTGCCGCGCCTCGTGCACGCGCGCAACGTGTTCCACTGGCTGCACGTCGCGCTCGAGAGCCTCGACAAGGACCTGATCCAGACCTGCTGGCTCCATAGCGGCCTGCTGCCGGCCTCGGCGTTGGCCACGCTCAACACGGAGGTCGCCGCGCAGGTGCAGGCGAGCGCCGCGGCGTCCGTCAACGGCGCCTCCGTCTTCCCGACTGTGGCCGCGGCGATGGACGCGAGGGGTCTCCCGAGCGCGCTCCGGCTCTGCCAGGACCTGCAGGGTCTGCTCTCGGACATCGGGCAGCTCGCGCCCGAGTTTTTAGCATGGCTCGGCGTGCCCTTTACCGGCGGAGGAGGCGATGGACTGGGCGTCGGCTTGCCGAACGCCGTCGCGTATATGGACCTCGAAGGGAACGCGGCCGTGACGGACTCGGGAATTGACGAGGCGCAGCTCATCCGCAACGTGCTGGACAAGCACGGAATGCTGAACACGACCAGGCTGGACGACGCCAGCCACGCGGGCGGCAAGCGCGAGTCGCTTGAGGACGTGGCGCTCGAGCAGCCGCCGCGCCACGAGGAAGCGCTCGTGGCTGTCGAGATCCTCAAAAAGTACCTGCGGCTGACGCGAAACGCCACGCCCAACCGCGCGCAGGCCATTGTTGAGCTCAATCGCATCAAGCAGGCCGTGCGCAGCGCCGTCATTCGCGACGTCTAGCGCCTCTGGATCGTGCGTCACCTGGGCGTTGGGGACAGCAAGCGAGAGGTCGGCAGGCGGAGCGAGTCAGAGCTGGTGAGTGCGTGCATGGTGTGTGTGTGGGGGGGGGGGG
>JAADXZ010000520.1:0-19197 GCA_023338055.1 Phytopythium mirpurense | reverse complement strand
CCGCAGCTCGCGCCACGCGCGCGTGTCCGCCTGGCCGTCCTTGGTCACCACGAGCGCGTGCGACTGCGCCAGGTTGTGCGCCGCGAGCGTGTCCACGAGCGCGAGCAGCATCGACTGCTCCTGTATGGAGAGGTGCAGCGGCGGCAACAGCGCCGCGAGAGTCTCTCCCTTGCGCATCGCGAGTAGCTTGATTCTCGGCGAGGAATATTCTGAAATGACGGGGAAGCTGAGGGTGTACGGGACCACCGAGGTTTCTCTGTATCGATACGGTACCTACCTACTGTACTGCCGTGATACTGTAGTGCAGTTAGTCGAGTTGCATCCGCTAAGTCGGCGTTGACGATTGATTCCCTCTGTCGATTGTTATCTTGTGGCGCAAAGACATGCTCCGGTCGTACTGCAGAGGGCACAAAGCCTGTGATAATGTATACAATATGGCGTTAGTGTATATCAGAATCTGGTTTTCGAATCAACAATTGCCTCCATTCACTGTCAAAATTGATGCTGCGAACGTAACACAAGAATGAAAACGTGCTTATTTGGAGGGTAAACGGCGCCTGTCGTCGAGGGTTCAGCGCTTGACCTCCGGTTCAACTGAACGGAATCGACGACAGACTCGCAGGGCCTAGAGAAACGCCGTCGCGACAAATGCCCACGACCGCTTTCTTTGCGCCCAAACCTCCGCGTTCTCTGCCGGTGCTCGTCGTCAACGAGTGGCTGCAAATCGCTCATCGATATCGTGAAGAGGGTGGATCGTCACAAGTCGCAGATAATTGTGCCCAGACGATGCGCACCAGTTCATTTTTGTATGTCTATACTGATATGAAGTGTTCATTTTGGTGCTGGACAGAGTACGTCTAATCGTTTCTTGAGACACGTGATCACTTGAATTTACTATGTTTCATAGGCCGATCTCTCTCGTACAGTACTGCAAGCAGGCCAGAGCGCGCGCCCATCCGCGGCGGCCAATCTGCACGTCGAGTCCGTGCTGCGCGTCTGCCTGGGGCCAATGGGCTCTCGCGGGCGGCGAGGCGCGGTGCCAGTGAGCCAGAACCCCTCTCCAGAGGTCAGGCGCATGATGAGCGAATCCCCGGGCTCGGACGCACCGCATCACCATACTGCGCAGTGTTGACGCGGGGCTCAGCTGCCTTCACACAATGGGGCACGTGTTAAAGCGTGCCGTCCGTTCAGTGAACAGCAGACGTGGCTGCCCGTCCGGAATGATTCTTCACTGCAACTCCGATCTTATGCAAATCAGCCAGAGGACATTCAACCATTGGTCCGGAGCGCATCGCATCGATAAATTTACGCGTCCGATGGCCAAACACGCCCTCTCTCTCGCCGCAGCGACCCAACCCAACCGAGTCTGACCGCAATGGGATACGGATGTAGTGTACGATTACGGCCAGGCGCCATTCCTACTGCACTTGTCATGAGCTACAGTGCAATCCATTGGCTGGCACACGCAGCTTCTCAGAGCTCCGTGGGTTCGGAGAGCCACGTGCTCGTGCCGGAACTGCCGGCTGCTTCGATGCGCTTCAACTTCTTCACGCGTCGCTGACGCTGAAGGAGTGATTTATGCATGGTCTTTGCCAGTCTCATCGTTGCAGAAGTGGCTGCATGCTTTCTCTCACTGACGGCGATCTGTCCGCCACCATTGTGTCCGACGACGTCTTGTCCGGCGGCGCCAGGCTGCAGCTCTGGTCTCTGGATCCGTTTATTGACTGCACACCAACGTGGACAGTCTGATTGCATTGCGCGAGCGAGTACTATGTTGTAGTCACCGCTGAACCTCACGGGCGATCTTGCCGCGTCTGCAGAGCGGGTGGATGGTGCGGGTGCGTCGAGGCTGCTTGCTACCAGTACGTACAGTGCACTGTACTGACGCATTGGAGCGGAGGACACACGCGGCGCTCTCTTGTAGTCCCTCGTCGTGTCATTCATGCCAGCGCCTCGCCTTCTCGCCATTGGAGCATGCGCCACGACTCGCCACACTCCGTTCTATTCAGTAGCAACCATCCTAGCTTATCCAGTCACGATAAGAGCGCGTGTCGAGCCGGTACCTACTCCATCGGCTGCCGCACAGCGCCACGACGGTCGTTTCCACTTGTACCAGTCTCATTTACAGTTAAATACCAAGTGCGAACGGTTGGCCTCGCCTCCTCCGGGCTGCGCAGAGGCCTCGACGCGTCGTCGACTTCTTCTTCAACGCTCGTCCACGCGCGAGCTTCGCCACGCCAATGACAGTCTCTTCACATAGCACACGCGTCCTTGACTGCCTCGTCGTCCTCGTCCTCGTCCTCGTCCTCACTGCCGAGCAGGCTCACAGCACGGACGCCTCCATCCGCGTCGACCGTCCCGACGAACCCGTCCTCGTCGTCTGCATCTTCAAGCAGGCCGCCTCCGCCCTGGACGCCAGCCATCGAGTAGCGGATCTCGTCGCGCGCGATCGCCGTGGCGTCGCTCTTGGCCACTTGGCTGATGCAGCGCGAGCAGAAGGTGCGGCGCTTCTCGGCGACCGACCGCCGGTCGGGCAGCAGCACGCGCACGCACTTCTTGACCGCGCAGCCCGAGCACACGCCGGCGCCGCAGAGCTTGCAGCTCCGCCGGCGCAGCGACAGCCCGACGCTCTTGCCGCAGACTGCGCAGTCTCGGGCGCTCGCCAAGCCAGGGCGACTTGGCTTGGAGTAGCTCTCGCCCTCGGACGCCGGCGGCTGCACCTTGGCGGGTCCGTTGGGCGCGAGGCCCGAGTTCTTGCGCAGCTGCCACACGAGCTTCTTCATGAGCGCGCACTCGGAGTAGTCGACGCACGAGAGCCACTGCGAGGCGAGCGCGTTGAGCGCCAGGCCGCTGAAAAAGTCGTTCTTGGCCTCGCTGCCATAGTCAAACAGGCCGCGCGAGTAGCACTGCACCGTGTTGGGCGACGTCTGGAGGAAGAGCGAGCAGACCGACAGGTTGCCGCGCTCGATCCCGAGCTTGTCGAGCGCCGGCAGCTGCGCAAAGCCCACCGAGTGCGACACGCTGTAGCCCACGCGCTCGCCCTTGACCGTCTCGGCCATGCCCGTGGCCTCGAGGCACACGTAGTCGCGGTCGTTGCTGTACAGCTTCCACTTGATGCTCACGTGGTGGAACGGGTCCGCGAGCGTCGGCGCGTCCAGCAGCTGCAGCACCTTGGCGTCCGCGAGTCCGTCGGCCACGCTCTTGCTCGCGATGCGCACGCTCTCGTCCGTCGAGTTGGCCACCGCGAGCATCACGTCCTCGAGCGACCCGACGAGCGACCCGAGCAGCAGCAGCGACGGGATCACGGGCAGGTTGGGCTGCCGCGCCACGTTCATGGCCGCGTCGGCGGACGCCGGCGCCAGCAGCGCGGCGCTCGGCCGCTCCTTGTACACGCGCACGCCGTCGCGGCGGCGCAGCTCCTTCCAGCGGCGCGTGTCCGGGTGTCCGTCCTCCGACATGGGCAGCGCGTTGAAGCCCTCGATGTGGTGCGCCGCCAGCGTGAGCGCCATCTCCCGCAGCAGCGCCGCGTCCGTCTCCGCCAGCGCCAGAGCAGGCACCGCTTGCGCAACGTCTCGGCGCTTCATGAGGACTCGTGGAGCCGAGGGAGTGGTCGGGATAAGCTTGCGCGCTTGCTCTCTTGGGCGGCGAAAATCGCAAAGTGATCGATCGATCGATCGATCGATCGATCCCGACAGTGAAGAGCTCACTTGGTTGGGAACTGGCAGTGCCTGGCAGTACCGTAACAATCGCAATAAAAATCGAAATATAGTCGGGCGTCGGTCGTGAAGCGAGGGGCGAGGAAGAGGTGGGTTGCTCGACTCGAGTAAGCGTGGCGGCATCGATTCTCAAAAATCAATATACTCTGAAAAACAGTGTAATTGATAAAGTTGAAGCAGCTAATGTACAGATGGAATGTCACTTTTAGAAATGATGCACTCTATCATTTTTTTACTTTGAAATTGAAGAGGAAACGGCCAGGATGGGCACGTACGTCACCATTCAACAGTGCTACTTTGTATGACTGATGATGCCAAGAACTGCTCACGTCGGACGCATCACTCGCGTTAGGAGCGGCGACGCACTTTCCTGAAAAGAGACACGCATTTGGGTCGGCTCGGTGCACATGGTCAGCCAGCTCAACGTCTACCTTTAGCGGGAAATCACATTTTGTACTCCGAGTAACCAGGTAGCTGCACAATTGTTCGACACGCACCCAGCTTTCGCAGGAAGCTGGGTGCCTAGAAACTGCTGGAATATTCTTTCTTTCGTCGCGCGCTTGGCTTGCAACATAGCTACGCTCCATGAATATTGTTCCCTCCAAATAAAGACCACTTTGCTCGATTTACATCTGATACACGTGTTTTTGCGGTTGAAGATCGCAACGCTGAAATTCGAAACGAAGTGTTTCAAACTAATACAGTACGTACTAGTACAAAGACTACACTGTACTAAGCACAGTGTAATAGAACAATGAAGAATATGTTTCAGGCTGAAACACTATTTTCTTGAGATTCAGCCACAATCGACCCGTCCATCTCCAAATTTCGAGATTCTGCCGGAATCTTTCCGACAACCCTCATGCCACCAAGTGAAGTGAACCAACCAAATAGGCGTTGCTGCAGCTTCAACCACTTACTTATAGGTACATTGTACAGGTTCAAAAGTCAATATAAACCACACACGCATTGTTTTCCGGCCGCTTCAACTTCAACGTACTGTGCGCTCCTCACCGGTAGCCGAGCACCTCTTCGCGCGCGATCGTGCTCGCGTTGCCGCGGGCCGCGTCCGCCATGCACTGCGAGCAGAACGTGCGCTTCTTCTCGACAAGCGCGCCGCCTCTGTCCCCACCGCACGAGGAGGCGGTCGGGAGCGGCGTCGAGGGCGAGAGCTCGACGAGCAGCTTGGACACGGAGCAGCGCGTGCACACGAGCTGCTCGCAGCAGCGGCAGTTGCGCCGGCTCGTGCCCAGGAAGCCGAACGACTTGGCGCAGACGTTGCACCGGCCTGGAGCCGCGGCGGCGGCAGCGCGCGGCGCGAGCTTCTGCATTGGTGGCGGGTACTCGCTGCTGCTGCTGAGGGACCAGCTGGAGGCGCGCGGGTCGAGCGCGGCGGCCTTGGCGTTCCGACGCACGAGCCACGCGAGCTTCTTCATCTGGTAGAGCTCCGCCTTGCGCGAGAAGGAGGCGAGCCAGCGCGACGCCATGCCGAGAAGCCAGGGCGCGTCCTTTGGCGAGGACGCCCCGAGGTCGTAGAAGCCGCGAGCGTACACCTCGACGACCGCCGGCGTCTTCTGCCGGAAGAGCGCGCACACGGACATGTTGGCACGCTTCACCGTCCGAGCCGACGCCATGGGCGGGAGCCGCGCAAAGTCGACAGAGTGGACCAAGTGGTAGCCGATCGTCTCGCCGTCCTCGGCAGTCGCCAAGCCCGTGGCGTCAAGCACGACAAAGTCGACCGCCTCGGGCTCCGTGACCAGCTGCCACTTGACCTGCACGTGCTGGAACGGGTCCTTCCCGCTCGGACCCGCCACTTCGTGCAGCAGGCGGCAGTCCACGACGCCGTCCTGCTCCACGAACGCCTTGACGCGCGCGCTGTCTTCGCTGTGGGCCGCCTCGGCGTACATGACGTCCTCGATGGAGCCGACGATCGACCCGCAGAGCAGCAGCGACGGCAGCGCGAGCGGCTCGCCGGGCGTCTCGCGCTCCTGCAGCACGCGCAGCCCCTCCTTCTTGCGGATCTCCTTCCAGCGCGCGCTCTTGCCGCCCTTCAATGGCGAGGACGAGGGCTGCGACGACGCGCGCTCGGCGCGGTACTCGGAGAAGTTGTGGACGACGAGCGTGGCCGCGAGCTCAGCCAGCATGGCGTTCTCCTCGTCCGTGCACGTGAGCACCGACTCGCGCGAGGACGTGGACGACGACATGCGGTACAGTAGCGGATGCTCTGGTTGGTCTCCGCTTGAGGTCCCAACAGGGGGTCGGGGCGAGCTCGCAAGTGGCGAAATGGCAAAGTTGGGAGTTGGGAGGGAGCACGGCGGCCGCCGTTGGGCTATGTATGTGCTCTGACTGGCTGGCGTTGTGTAATTGGGTGGGTCGGTGGGTGGGTGGCACCAGCGACTCGCTACTGTACACTGCAGGCTACCGTGTACGTATTAATGCACGCGGAGCTGCTGCTCGTGCCACTTGAGTGGCTCGGAGGCGGCGGAGATGCCCGTGCGTGATCGGCTGTCTCTCTTGACGTTCAGTAGCGAGCTGGTAGTAGACAGAGAGTGAGCCTGCAGGTATCGACCGAGTCGACTGCGGCCTTCGACAAGGAGGCGACGACACGCACAGCGCCAATTGCAGCGCTGGACGGAGCAGCAGGCAGTGATGCCGTGGACAGCGGGGCGGCGAAACAGACATGCGGAGGAGGTGCCGAAGTCAACGGAGACAGGCGGTGACGCCCGCCGTACTAATGACCCAGAGATCGCATGTCAATAGAAACGTACTGACTGTGAAGGAGGAATCGCGTGTTCTTGGGTTTTTGAGGGCAGGATGATGATGACCGCGTATCACGCGCTGCAAGAGCCAATCAGATCGCGTGAAAGGTCGGCCACGCACTTCAAGGTGTCCGTCCCGACTCCGCGACCATCGCCATCAAGAGGTGGACCGCATGCCTTGTTATTACTGTATGAATAGTCAGTGTGGCCCGTGTCTTCGACAGGCAGTGCCTAACACTGTGGTATACTGCGCTGCAGCATCGCATGAACCGGGGTTGGCCTTTGTGAGCGTCGAGGGGACGTTTGCATCTCCCCATCTCACACAGTACTCCAGCGTCACATTGCCTCTTACAGCGTTCGGCTCCGGGCTTTTCTCAATAACGCGGCGCAGCGTTGGACGCTGACGCGCTGCGCGTCTCGCGGTGGAGAAGAGAAGCGCAATACGCGATGAGTGATGCTGAAATAACGGCGGCGGCTGTGTGGATGGACTACTCCATCACGACTTGGCGGTGCGCACCCAACAATTCTCGCTTACTCATGGCTTCTCGCGCCGCCTATGACTTCTCATTGAATACCCTCGCGACGACGACCCCAATGGACTAAACACGCGCACATACATACACGACTGAGCAACTGCTGCATCTACTGTACATCATGAAAGGCATGCAGCACACCTCCTAGGAGCTGTGCGTCCACCAGTCCCGGTTCTGCACGAGCGCATGCCGGCGAGGGATCCGCTGCGCCCTCGTCATGGTCCTCGCACCCTCCTTGGTGCTAATCTCGACCTCGGCGGCATCCTCACTGGCCATGCGTCCGTGTCGATAGCCGTAGACCACGCCCGCGCCGTCTGGCTGGAGGCTATTGCGGTCCAGGAGCTGCTGCCTGGCGATCGCGGCGGCGTCGCTGCCGTCCGCCTCACGGACGCACTCGGAGCAGAAGGCGCGGCGCTTCTCGAGCACCGTGCGGCCGTCGGGCGCCATGACGCACACGCGCTTCTTGGCGCAGCAGCGCGTGCACACGGACTGGGCGCAGGCTGCACAAGCCTCGCGGCTCGTGCCGAGGAAGCCGAAGCTGTGGCGGCAGAGCACGCACCGCCCTGGAGATGGCGAGGGCGAGGAGCCGGCGCTGCCGTAGCTGCTGCTCCCGCCGCCGGTGCTGCCGCCGGTGCTGCTCCCGGAGCTGTCGACCGAGCTCCTGCGCACGCGCCACACGAGCTTCTTCATCTGCGCGCACGCGAGTTTGCGCGAGAAGGCGAGCCACTGCGTGGCGATCGCCTGCATGGCCATGTTGTTGGCCGCCTCGTTCTTGCCGCCAAAGTCGAAGAAGCCGCGCACGTACACCTCGACGGTCGCCGGCGTCTTCTGGCGGTACAGCGCGCACATGGACATGTGGCCGCGCGCCACGCCGTGCGCGTCCTCGAAGCTCGGCAGCTGCGCAAAGGCGACCGAGTGCGTCAGGCTGTAGCCGACGCGCTCGCGCGCCACGTCCGACACGACGGCGCCCGTCGCGTCCAGCGACACGTAGTCGCGGTTGTTGTACAGCCGCCACTTGACGGCGGCGTGGTGAAACGGGTCGTCCAGGCTCGGGCCGGCCAAGCCGCGCAGCACCTTGCAGTCCACGAGTCCGTCCTGCACGATGGTCGAGTTGATCTTCATGTCGGCGTCCGTGGCCGCGACCACGCCGTACATGACGTCGTCCAGCTTGCCCTCGAGCGTCCCCATGAGCAGCAGCGAGGGCGTGAAGGGCGGAGCCGCCTGGCCCTTGGGCGGCGGCGCCGGCGGCCGCTCGCGGTAGATGCGCAGGCTGTTCTTGCGCCGCATCTCCTTCCAGCGCGTGGACGAGGACGACAAGTCCGGGAAGCCGTCCTTGGTGACCACCATGGTGCCGAACTGCTGCACGTTGTGGGACACGAGCGTCGACACGAGCGCGCGCAGCATGTCCGCGTCCTTGTCCGTCACCTGGAGCGACGCCGGCAGCTCGCGGTACAGCCGCGACATGGGCGTGCGAGCCATATGAGGTTGGCTGGAGGCTGGCAGGTCGGTGGGCGTGCGACCGAGGCTGGAGCTTGGCGATTGGCAGCGCGGGAGCCTCGGGCGTCTGCTTCAGGATCGATCGGGGCGAGTGGTCAGCGCGGGATTTGACTTGAGCCAAGGGACGCAGATCATACTTGGACTGGACACTTTGGCTGGATGATGCCCGATATTGACATTTAACACTAAAGAATAGCCCTTTTTGGCAGTATATAGGCCGTTGCGCATGTCTAAAATGACGTGTGTGAGTGTTGGGCTTTATACAAAACGCGAGTCAAATGGTGCGCGCGCGTCACGCCGAGACGGAGCCAATCAGCGCGCGGCTATGGACACAGAAGTACGCATAAATCCAGTCATCCAAAACGAATTATAATAAAATCCAAGTTGTGGCCACCCAAGCGCCCTGCAGGAGGCGAGAGAGAGCGGGCGGGGGAGCGAGACAAGAGGACGAACTTGAGAGAGCCTCGGCGACCGCAGAGAGATCGAATCTGCTGCGGCTGGACGTTTCGGAGGAGGAGGTCCATCCGAAGCCATGGATGCTCAGTGCAGCAGTCATCGCCTGGGCAATGAAGTGAGAACACCCTGTCGCTGGACACTATACTTGATCAGGCGCTTGGGGGCCACAAGCTTGGCAAAATCGCATCTCGCTGGGATGGACGGCTCGGTTTTGAAGCTGGGTTGAGCGTGTCCTGAAGGTTAAGTCCAGTCGTCGCCTCTTTTGTCGTGGGGCGACGGGGTGGAGGCACAAGTGCTCTCTCCTAGAGGACGGCCAAGTCGCGCCGCGTCACGATACCGGGAGCCAATCGTTGCTAGGCTCGCGTCGCGAGACAGAGAGCGTCGGGAAAGCACGAGAGCAGTTTCTGCACGAGTGAGCAAATGAAGAGTGCGTCTTCTCAAGTGACGAATCATTTATTATATTCGCACTGTAGCTGGTGGTGGCTCCGAGTCGCCAGGCACAGCCTCCCAGGTAAAATGGTCAAATGCGTCGCCATGCCTCGCTGATCAGCTTTAGCGGTTCGTACGACCCTGCGTAGTACTGTAGAGAGCAGCGCGAGTAGGTTCTGGGCTCGCAGCTTGCAGCGACGCTACGTTTGTACGCATTGACGAGAAACCTGCCGTGGGTCATTGTGTACCTATGGAGAGTTCTCATCAGTAGTGTATCAATGTTAAACCCAATTTCAATAGTCGTCAGTCGTGTTGGACTTTTGGTGTGACCACACCAAAACAAATTGAAAAATCAAAAATACTAGTATTAATACATGCTTTTGTAGTATAATGTGCAGCACAAAATTGGCGTGACACAAATGTGTGCCATGTCACTCACTGATTTGTGTTATTTATCGTTTTCAGTATACAAGGTACATGTTTTCGTGCTCTTGTGGTGCAAAATAAAATGAAATATATATCGTGCGACATTTTTTCAGCGCGCGAAAACTAAAAATTACAGCAAATCGATTTACAATACGGTACAAACAGCCTACGAAAGTTTATATGGTAAGAATATCAAAGAATATGCTTAAGCTCTTAGGCTGAAACGCATTCTCAATACGAATGAGACTGACTACAAAGGCGCTTAGTTGAAAGGAACCTGTAAAAACGTACAGTATTGGAAAGTTGTAAGTAAACATTGTGACGTTTTTCCAACTGTCCCGAATTTGTCCCGAATTGTATCCAAATTGACCATCAATCGAATGCGCCACCGAGAGCCACCGGAATGAGTGATTCGGCCACGAACATTGGGGTCGAACGAGCGTTTTGTTGGGCGGCTAGGCTGCCTCCTCCTCTCAGATTGAGCAATCTCAATCACTACAACTATAGCCTGCGAGCATCAGGTCGGCCTCCTCCGTCACGTTCAAGCTGTTGCCCCCGTCGACAGTTCTCCCTAGTAACTTGTTATAACAGTGCCTTGGCGGCCAAAGAAGTCCTTCGAGCGCCCACGTCAAGCCCGCGGCACGTACCCTCCCTCGCCTTGTTGTTCTTGGGTGGTCGCCCAATTCGACCACACCATCGCCTGTCTCGAGTGGCGCACCTGTCGGCTTTCCGGGGCGTGGGGGTGATCATAACTGACGTTCCAGGAGGCTCTGAGGCTGGACAGTGGCGCGTGCGGCCACGGCACGCCGCCCCACGCGAGCACTGGCCACGCATGGCCCACGGTCCACGAGCCATTCAAGCCCCAAGGCCCAATCCCCGCACCCACGGGCGACGATCGCGTGGGCCACGGACGGGTCCAGGTGTTAGACCAGTCGCTCGTGGGCAGCTAAGCTTCGCTCCTAGCGTCTACGCGGTGCATACATGCTACTTTTTACCTTACGGCGTCCATGTGGAGAATCTCGGCGGGAGATCCGTCCCGCCCGCTCTGGACTGTTTCTCGCCTTTTGCCAACTCCTAGTACCCGGTTCACTAGTAGTCTACTACGCCGGGTCCCCGTTCCCTGCTGCCGGAGCCGGGAGCATAACAAAGAGAGCAGAACAGTCCGGCCGTGGACGGTGCATCAGCGTCGCTGGAAGAAAATTACCTGCACACTGGGCTCCTCCGGAGCTCCGGAGCTCCGGAGCTCTCCTCTCGCGCGTGCCCCTGGCGCTCGTCCTTGTCCAGTTTGACCTAGGTATGATATGCTTCGACGCTAGCCGCCAGACCCTGGCCGCCAGCGTCTACAGACCCGCCACTTTTCCGTTTCTCCCGTGTCGCTCCGCAGTCCGGCGCCGCAGGAGCACGGCCCTACGTGTAGCTAGGCCAATCAATATACAGGGAGCCGCGCCGCTCCGCCAGGTCTCGGGCTGCTGGCGATGCGGCTCGCGACGCTGCTGCCGGAGCTCGAGGTGGCCAAGGCCGACGCGTCGGCGCTCACGCGGCTGGCCGACACGCTCGTGACGCACAACATGGAGCAGTACAACACGCTGCTGGTGAACAAGGACGGCACGGTGGACGCCGCGCGCTGGAAGGACATCCGCCGCAAGGACGGCCTGCGCGTGTACCGCGAGCGCGCGTCGGCGGCGGCGCAGGGGCCCGTGACGCCCCAGCTGCTGCTCTTCGGCACGGTGCCCGGCACGCTCGAGGACGTCATGTATGCGGCGGCGGCGCCCACGGACGAGGCCATGCGCATCAAGACGGCGTGCATCCAGGACGGCGTGCTGGACGGCAAGGTGCTGCGCGACCTCGTGCGCCCGACGCTGGACGAGCCGTTCCAGCACGTGGCGGTCACGTGGCGGCTCTTTGACGCGCGCGACTACGTGACGCTGGACGCCGCGGGCATCCGGCACACGTCGGCGCGCGAGCGCATCGGCTTCCGCCTGTCGCACTCGGTGGCCTTCTCGCAGCTACCGAGCTTCGAGGCCGCGCACGGCGTCGCGCGCGGCAACATGTCGGTCTGCGCGCTCTACCGGCAGAAGACGCCGGCGCTCGTCGAGTGCTACGTGCGCGGCTTCTTCGACTTTGGCTCGGCCAGCGACGTGCTGAGCGCCTTGGCGCTGCAGGGCATCGCGTCGCAGTGGCTCAGCTTCGCGCGCAAGATGGACTGCGCGCGCATGAAGAAGCTCGTGTGGAAGATGCGCAAGCGCTGCGGGTGGACGCCCACGCGCTCCGAGGGCCGCGCGTACTCGATCGCCAACGACCTCGACGAGTACATGCCCAGCAGTAGTGGCAGCAACCCCAAGCCGGCAGCGACGTCGCCGTCGTCGTCATCCACAGGGACGTACCGCGCGAGAGCCAAGCGGTTCGTGCGCGCGCGCGTGTCGCTCGCGTTCCGCTCGGGCCCTCGCTGCGGCGTGTGCGCGCGCGGCGTGCGCTTCCTGCGCGGCGACTCGTGCAAGAGCTGCGGACAGGGCGTGTGCGCGCGCTGCTGCGTCAAAAAGTCGGTCTGCGTGCTCGCGCCCGACCAGCACACGGTCCTGGAGAAGAAGCGCGCCTTCTGCTCGCGCTGCATCGCCGAGGCGGACGCGAGCGACGCGCTCACGGTCGCGCGCGAGGAGCTGCTGTGCGCGCTCGGCGGCCTGGACGGGCGGGGAGAGGACGACGAGGACGACGCGTGGGGCGACGCGCTGCGCCTCTCGGGCTGGAGCGGCGCGTCCGCGAGCAGCTTCCTGCCCAGCGCCATGTCGCGGCACAGCAGCAGCAGCAGCAGCAGCAGCAGCTTCGCCGGCATGAGCAGCGCCGTGAGCACGCGCCGCCGCTACGGGTCCTTCGCGTGAGTGGGAGTTGCTGGTATGCATCCAAGCCTGAGAGCCTGGCGACTCGAAGCTAGGCCCCGAGGGGAAGGCGAGAGGTGGAGCGGCAGGACAGTTTTGAAGAGACGACGGGAGGGAGCATGCAGGCCGACGCCGAGGGAAGCGTCGGGCGGCGCGGGCTCCAAGGATCGAGAGGGTAGAGGGAAGTGCTGCGGGAGCGATTCGTCGGCGAGTATTTATACAGTAGTGCAGCGGATTATACGTAGTAGTCGAGTTGGCAGGTTGAAGTGGTTGAAGAGGTCCGCGTTGAAGGGAAGAGCGAGCGGTCTGGTACAGATGGTGCCCAGGTCGAGTATGTGTATACTCTGTCTCTGGAGCCTCGTCACACATGCTCCGTGTACTATTGAAAATGGTGAGATCGGCTTTAACGAATACTTTGTATACACATGGTATATGATCTCGGTATAGAGCGTCACGTCACTCACACCCACACGACTGGCCATCCACGTTCCAGCCCAGATTTTTATACAAACCCATGTATACTTTTGACCAATTTTTCAAACTATAATACGTACGAACACGCATTTCTTCTCCAACCCAAGCGGCACTCGTCAGGCAGGAGCTCCGCATGGGTGACGCGGCCGCGCTTGGCCGCCGCTCGACGGCCGCGCCGCTGCTGCTGCGCCGCCGGCGGCTCATGGCGGCGCGCCCGCCCTCCTCGCTGTCCTCGTCGTCTGCGGGCGCGTCCTCGTCGCTGGCGGCGTCGCGCTCGCTGCTGCACCGCCTTTTGCGGCCCAAGCGCCGGCCCGTGGCGGTCGCCGGCCGCTTCGTGGCCGCCTCGGCCGACGAGGAAGAGGAGGAGGAGGACGGAAAGGACCCGGACGAGGCTGTGGGCCACCGCCAGTCGGCGTCCGCGCGCCGCGGGAAGCGCATCCAGCTGCAGCGCTTCGTTCCGGCGCAGGAGCTGGTCGACGAGGCGGACTTTTGCCTGTACATGGAGCTGCCGCACGCGTGCGCGGACGCTTTGCTGGCGTCTACGAGCGGACTAGGGCTCGATTCCGACCAGGAGATCGACGCAGACGTGGAGCTGGAGCCGTATGAGGACGCGGAGCTCCAGCGGCTGCGCACAAGGCGAGAGCGGGCGGCGAGCCGCGCGGCGGCCATTGAGAGCGCGCACACGGCCGTGCAGCTGGCGGTGCTGCTGCTCCGCCAAGCAGGCGCGCGCGTGTCGCTCTACCCGCTGCGCTCTCGGGACTCGGAGGTCGTGGCGCACTCCCGCGCCGACACGCGCGCGTACGTGCTCACGATCGCCGCGCCGACGCTGCCAGACGAGCGCCACGCGCCACACGGCAAGACGAGCGTCACGCCGACGCTGCCGCCGCTGCTGCAGCTCGCGGACTGGGTGCGGAGACACCCGGCGTTCGCGCAGCAGGTGCTGCCGCTGCGCGGCGCCGCCCAGAGCCAGCAGCTCGCGCGCCTCCTCGCGACCGAGTGCCCCGTGGAGCGCGACGTGTGCCTCGCCAACGGCACGCGCGTGCTCGTGGGCGGGCAGCCGCTGCTGCACCAGCTCAAGCAGCGCAGCGACATGCTGGTCACGCTGTTCCCGCTGCACCGCGACGACCAGCGGCGCGCGCTCGTGGCGCGCTGGCGAGAGCACCCGACGCTGGCGCTGCCGCTCGCCGACATCCACGCGTACTTCGGGCCGCGGATCGGCATGTACTTTGCGTGGCTCACGTTCTACACGTCCATGCTGGTGGCGCCGACCGTCATGGGCGTGGTCGTCTTCGTGCTCGGCCTGCTCAACGCGCAGAGCTACTGCCTGCACAGCTTCGCGCTGGCGATCGGCACGTCCGTGTTTGTCGACCGCTGGCGGCGAAGGCAGCGCGAGGTCGAGTACTTGTGGCAGTACCAGCCGCCGCCCGCGTCGCTCGTGTCGCTGGAGCCGCTCGACGCGTCGCCATCTCCTCCCTCCTCCTCCTCCTCTTCTACGGCCAACGCCTATGAGAAGACGCCGCACGGCACCCACTGCAGCCATTGCGACACCGCGGGGTACCACGAGACGCGCGCGGGCTTCCGCGCCGAGCGGATGCGCGACCCCGTGACGCGGCGGGAGGTCCTAGGCTTCCCGCACCACAAGCGCCTGTTCCGGCAGCTGCTGGCCTTGCCGCTGCTGCTCAGCATGTGCTGCGTCGTTGGCGCCTACGTGGTCGGGCTCCACATGCTCTCGGACCAGCTCCGCGCGGCCTACAGCGACTGCTACACGCCCCAAAGCGACGCGGAAGGCACTGGCAATGGTGGCGATGGCGATAGCAGCGAGGCGAGCGTCCAGGAGATGAGCGCGACGCTGTGCGGCGTCGTCACGCACGGCCCGGGCATGCTGAACGCGCTCATCATTTACCTGATGGACCTGCTGTACCAGCTGCTGGCACGCAAGCTGAACGACTTTGAGAACTACCGCACCGAGGCCGAGTACGAAGACCACTTGGTGGCCAAGCGCATGCCGTTCCACTTCGTCAACAGCAACGCGTCGCTCTGGTTCCTCGCCTTCTACGTGCAGTCACTCGACCGCGTGCGCGACCGGCTCTGGATCCTCATGGTCGCCACGCAGGTGATCGACAACCTCAAGGAGGTCGCGCTGCCCTACGCCGTCTCCCTACTCAGCCAGCTACGCACGGCGACGGCGACGGCGACCGCCAACCACACGCGTCGGCGGCGGCGAAGCATCCGCTGGAGCCACCGCAGTCGCAGTCGGCCGCGGACCAAGTCGGCGGGGCAGGAAGGTGATGCCGATAGCAGCGAGAGTGACGGCGGAGACGCGGTCGAGGACGCGGGGAGCCCTGAAGCGCGCCGGCAGCGTCGGCATGGGCGGCGCCGGCGGTCAAGCGTCTCGGACTCGGCGGTGCGCGACCGGCTGGCGCGCATCCTCACGCAGCGGCGCCAGGCGCAGTACGCGGACACGTTCGCCGACTACAAGGAGCTCATGGTGCAGTACAGCTACGTGGCGCTGTACAGCCCCATCTTCCCGCTCGCGCCGGCCTTTGCGCTGCTCAACAACGTGATCGAGAGCCGCTCGGACTTTGTCAAACTCGCCAACTCGCACGGCTACCAGCGCCCGCGCGCGCAGCACGCGCGAGGCATTGGCGTGTGGGAGAAGGTGCTTGTGAGCGCCTCGGTGGTCGCTGTCGTGGTCAACTGCGCGCTCGTGTACACGTACGAGCTGCACGACCTGCTGCCCACGTGGTCGGCGCTCGAGCGCTTCATGTTCATCGTGGTGCGTGCGAGCTCCTCCCTGCGCGTGTCATGTGGCTAGCTAGCAACACTGACGATCGCTTTGCGCTTTGCCTTGTGTTGTGTATGCACAGGGCTGCGAGCACGTTATCTTCCTCATCAAGGCGGGGCTCAACTGGACGTCGCATGACCTGCCAGTCTGGATCCAGCACGAGCAGCGCGCGTTCGCCCAGACCGCGGGCTTCTCGAGCTCTGGAATTGCGGGCGAAGCTGCTATAAGCCGGCCGCTCGGCTCTCCTGTCGTCGCTGTTAATGCAAGCGAGCACGACGCTCCACGGCTGATGAAGCAAGCGCCACGGGCGGCGATGCAGGCGAGCGCTGCGGCTCCCAAGGCCACGAGCACGTGCAGGGCCGACTTTGACGCCGATCCGCCTGGTAGTAGTAGTACTACTGCTACTTCTAGCAGTGCCATGCGGCTCACACGGCGTCGCAATGCTGGATGGAGACACGTGGAGGACGAGCAGGCGAGCGCGTGCTTTGCTGCCGCGTCGTGAAAATGAAGGCAACGAAGGGCTTCGACTGGTGACTGGTGCGTTGGTGTGTTGTTTGGGTACTTGTTCTTGAGGGATGCTGCTATTACTTTGGCTATTTACATGCTTCACGTGCGCATTCGACATGGACGGACGACATGCTAGTTACTCGGTACTTGAGCGCTTGCTCGACCAGCCATCCATCCAAAGACGGACCAGGAGAGAGGGAGGGACAGACGCTCCGCTCGTCACCACGGCAAGTCGGACGACACGCGGCTCCCTTAGACCCCTCGAGCCTTGTCCAGACTTGATGGACACCTCGCGCGGCTGCACCGACTCACTCAGCTGTAGATGGCGGCGCTGCGCCGACTCGCCGAGCTCCGCACGGTGCTGCTGCTGCTGGTCTTGCGGCTCTGGCGCAGCACGGCGCTGGGCACGTAGGCGGCGGCGGCGGCGCTCTGTGCCTCCTGGAGCCAGTCGCTGCGCACGGCGCACGAGCTGAGCAGCTCCTCACGCGCGACGGCGACGGGGTCCGTCTTGTCGACGGCGTCGAGGCAGGCGGCGCAGAAGGTGCGGCGCTTCTCAAGCACGGAGCGCTTGTCGGGCGCCACGACGCACACGAGGCGCCGCGCGCTGCAGCGCGTGCACACTGGCTGGAAGCAGCACTTGCACGTCTTGCGGGCGGACGGGAGCAGGCCGAAGGCTCGTCGGCAGCCGCGGCACGCGCCAGCAGAGCTGCTGTTGCTGCTGTTGCTGTTGCTGGCGATGGCGTCGAGCGTTGCGGCCGACGCGACGGAGGAGAAGGAGGCTGGCGGGGCGGGCGACTCGCTGTAGAGCGAGCTGAAGGAGCCAAAGGCAGCGACGGAGGAGGGCGCGGCGCGGGGCGTGGGGATGGAGAGCGGCGCGAGCGGCTGCAGAGGCGTGTCGTGGAGACTGACGGGCGCGGCGGCGCAGCCGGCGTTCTTGCGCATCTGCCAGACGAGCTTCTTCATCTGCGCGCAGTCGTGGGCGCGCGCGAAGGAGAGCCACGTGTGCGCGAGCGCCGTGAGGTTCCTCGAGTTGAGCAGGTCGTTCTGCGTGTGGAAGTCGAAGAAGCCGCGCACGTAGACCTCGACGAGCGCGGGCGTCTTCTGCCGGTAGAGCGCGCAGACCGACATGTTGCCGCGCTCGACGCCGTGCGACGCGTCGAAGCTCGGCACCTGCGCAAAGGCGACCGAGTGCATGATGCTGTAGCCCACGCGCTCGCGCGCGGCCGTGAGTGCGACGCCCGAGGCGTCCAGCGACACGTAGTCGCGGCCCGTCGCGTGCAGCCGCCACTTGACGCTCGCGTGCCGGAAGGGCTCCTCCAGGCTCGGCCGCACGAGCTCGTGCAGCACGCGGCTGTCCACGACGCCGTCCTGTGTGCACGCCGAGTGCAGCCGGATGGCCTCGTCCGAGTGCGCGCTCGCGCCGTACATGACATCCTCCAGCGAGCCGGGCAGCGCGCCGAGCAGCAGCAGCGACGGCGTCGTGGGCACGCCGGGCGCGGCGGCGGCGCGCGCGCGCTCGCGGTAGACGCGCACGCCGTCCTTGCGCCGCAGCTCGCGCCAGCGCCGCGGGTCGGCGAAGCCGTCCTTGGTCATGAGCAGCGTGTTGTACTGCTGGATGTTGTGCCGCGCGAGCGTCTCGGCCAGCTCGGTCAGCATGTCGCCGTCCGCCTCGGACACGCCCAGCGGCGGCAGCTGCGCCGCCAGGCGGTGCGCCGCGCACTTGTCCTTCATGCGCGCGCTCGCTGCTACGCAGTCGGCTAGTACCCTACGGTACGATAGGGGGGAATGGTGTCGGGCCTCGGGTGGAGTGGAGGCGGGGAAAGCGCAAATGACGGGCAGTTACAGTCGGAGGCCGCCCATGTGTGATATTCAAAAATGTACGGTACAGTATTGTGTATGGGGAAAAGGGATTTGCCGCATGCGCATGCATACTGGGGATAAGAGATACTATGTATACTATGAGAGTGAGACTGGCGGAAGGTGGCGGCGGCAGCTAAGAAGGAAGGAAGCAGCAAAAGGGGCAGGCACTGCACGGCAAGTCCGGCATACTGAGCGCGAGTGAGTCAGCCTCCTCGAAATGGTCACTCAACAATGCTACACTACTACACTAGCTACAGTACGGCTTTTCGGATACGTACATTATTTTGTCCAATTATACGGCGATAGTATATAAAATGAGGTGCTATTTTAACCAATGGATACTCGATTTCACCCGAAAAGAGAAGCTGCACACTGTGGACGGCTCGAACCGGCCACGACTGGCCACACGCAAAATTGGCTGTCGGCCTGTCTTAGTCGACCAATGGATTTGGCGCGCCGTCTTATTCTTCGAAATTCCATACAACATTCAAGTCAAATATCGACGTGTGCAATGTTGACGCGGGCGCGCAGTCCAGTGCGAGGTTCGGAACAATATCTTACGCGAGCCACATCCCGTAGAGACTTTCGTCCATGGCGGGTGCCGCATTGAGAGCAGCGCACGACGGCCTCAAATCGCAGTCCTTTTTCGAACACGTCGGCACGCCAGACGCCACCCCGGAAGACTAGATACAGTAACTATTATAGTTACTGCAGATTAGCGCCGCGCGTGCGATGGATACTCGTCCACGTTGAAGTGGCGCTGCATCGAACGCCGACGAACCTTCGGCGTTGATGAACGCCACACCGCGATATCACTCGGACATTCTCGTGGAGAGAGGTCGAGCGAGTCATTGAGAGGCGTCTGTATCATGGGGGGGGGGG
>JAADXZ010000519.1:0-19202 GCA_023338055.1 Phytopythium mirpurense | reverse complement strand
GCGAGTGAGCATTTCGAAGATCCTTTAGTCTTTAAATCAGTGCATTTGTGCGGACTCGAAACCTCTGAAACCTTGTGATATTGCACGTTTGAGTCGGTCCCACGGTGCTGCTATTGCCGCAGCCATCGGTAGGACACTTCCGTACTTCAATACAGTACCGAGAGGTCATGAAGTGAATGAATGCATAGAGTACGAATGTAGCGTAGTGTACACCTGTGCATTGACGTGCCCGCGGTAGTGCCCGTCCGATGCTACGGGTACGTACAGTGGCTCTCAATCCTCGGCACGTACTGTAAGGCAAGTGGTCACCCCCGGCCCCATCGTGGCGTCGAGTCGGGTGTCGAGTTGCCACTGTCGACCTCGCATCGGCATCGGCCGGCCGTCGGCTCCATAATGCCGTGTAGTGGTGACTCCACGGCCCTCGCCCTCTTGGGGACGGATCTCTTGGGGCCGTCACGAGCCTGCAACGAGCTGCTCGTCGCGCTTGAGCCGCTCGAGCAGCACGTGCAACTGGTCGCGCGCGTCCGCGGCCGTCGCGAGCGCGTCGAAGCACGCGAGCAGCCGGTGCTCGTCGCTGGCCACGCCCATGAAGAGCGCGTCGTCGCGGCGCTCAAACACCAGTCGGGACGCGGTGCGCTCGTTCAGCGTCGGCAGCCGCGCGCCCAGCTCCTGACTCGGCGCGGGCCCGTCCGCATCGTCGCCCTCGACGAACATGAGCCGGTGCAGCCGCGCGTAGTGGCGCAGCAGCTGCTGCTTGGTCTCCGGGTCCGCGTCGTCGAGAGGAAAGGCGAGCGCCGGGGACGCGCACGCGCCCGAGCGCTCGCTCTTGACGACGAAGTGGCGCAGCAGCGGCAGGTCCTCGTGCGGCTGCCACTGCGCGAAGCGGTCGAGCGCCCGGTCGATCGCTTCGAGCGCGCCCAGCTCGACCAGTCGCCGCGAGACGAACGCGCGCTTGGCCTGGAAGCGCGGGAACTGCGCCGGCGACTGCTGGCTGCTCAGGAGCACCAGGCACAGCTCGCGCGACAGGAACACCACGTACGCGTGCAGAAAGCCGCTGAGGACGCACGCGGCACAGCGCGTTAGTAGGGCGGAGGTGTGTGTGTGTGTGCGTGTGTGTGTGTGTGTAGAGGGGGGAGGGGGGCGAGGCGGCTGACCGGACCGTCTAGGAGACGCACCGCGGGTTGAAGTGGGGCAGACACACGGGCGTCCACGTCTCGGCGCTCGAGAGTGCCGGCGAGTGGAAGACAAAGTTGACCAACAGCAGCAGGTCTACGGCACCTCGGACATGGGTAAATATGCATGCGCACGGCAGACGTCAGCCAGCGAGTCTATAGGTATATATATATAGAGAGAGAGTAGAGCCCGGCGGTCGGTCGCTCGCTCGCACAGACCGTCAACGCGGATGGCGAACTGCTTGCGGTTGGGCTGACTCACGGCCACGACCTGTTCGCGCGCGAGCAGCAGCCCGCAGATCATGGCGGCGCTCTCTTCGGCCCCAGAGTCGCCAGCGACGCGGCGTTCCGGCTCGAACGCGAGCGCGCGCGAGAGCTCCTTGCGCAGCGCCGGCGCGAGTCGCAGGAAGGGCACGCCGAAGTCCGCGAGCCGCAGCGCCGCGTCCGAGCGCCAGCGGTCCGCCAGCGCGCGCATGGCGCTGTCCGTGCCGCCCAAGAGCTCGCGCAGGTCGTAGCCCGGCTGCTTGCGCAGCACGTCCAGCCCGCGGTCGCTCAGCACGAGCAGGATCTGCGCGCGCAGCAGTTGCAGCAGGCGCGCCAGGCACGCCGACGCCGCGGGCTCGGCCTCTCGGCGCTCCTGAATCGGCCCAGAGCATGAAGGTGAGGCGGTCGGGAGACGCTCGATGGCCGCGAGCGTGAGGTTGTCGGCGCTCTGGAAGACGCAGCGGCAGTGCGCCGCCTCGAGCTCCTGCAGCGCCCGGCCCTGCGTGTGCTCCACGAAAGCCACGAGCCCCTGCAGCGAGCTCACGAACGCCGCGGCGGCTGAAGGGGAGGAGGAGGAGGGAGAGGAGGGCGCGTAGTGGAAGACGGGCTTGCCCGACGAGCTGCACGCGACGAGCTCGAGCTCCATGGCGAGGCCAAGCAGCGATCGAGGGTCGTTGGATTTGAGAAGGATTTATTATTTATTGATATTTATTACGTATACTGTAGCCTGGTATATAATTGATTGATACGTGCAATCTTCTATACCAAAACAATATTATTGATTCGAGCGGTAATATATTTTCGCTAATCTCCGTTTTATTTTCATTTAGAAATTTATCATTTTATTACAATTTGCCATTTTTGGTCCCAAAGGAGAATACAATCGACTAGCGAAACAAAATACCAAAACGTCAATTTGTATGTCGACGCTATTACAGTACACTGCAAGTCTGTGTCGTCATGGCAGCAGTCGCGGTCGTCGCGGTCGTCGCGGTCGTGGCAAGTCGTCGTGGCAAGTTGCGGCGGCCGTGCGGAATCAAAACGACGAGGACGATATCGGATAGTGTAAGGTCAGAGAGGCGTTTACGACAAGAACGGTACGCACATACGTTCATTTCATTGCTAAAGACAAATAGGTGTAGCCGCGTTTTGTGAGCTAGTTTCTGATTTTCGTCACAAATTTCTAATAAGGGTCGCATTTCGCGAACATCCCCCAAAGCCCCGCCGGATCCATCCATAGCTGCCTGTCGCCCTCCTCCTTCACTCGCGGGCGGGGTCGGCCACCATGGCGTCAATGGGGTTGGGCGTGGCACCGGCGGCCGCGTCCGCAGACTCCTCGAGGATGCTGATGGAGCCCGAGCGCTGCTCTCGCCGCCCTCCAGCGCGGAGCCGCCGCCGAGCCTCCGTCTGCCGCTCGGCCGCCTGGAAGTCCCCGTTCTCGTTGATGATGCCGATCACGTGCTGGTGCTTGGCCATGGGCGCGAGCACTGGCGACCGCTGCGCCGCCCACGTGCGAGTGGACGACGTGGCGTAATCGTAATCGTCGCGCGCTCCGGCGCCGTAGTACGCGCCTCCGCCGCGGCTGCTGTCGGTGCTCGCGAGACTCGGTGCGCCTTGTTCGAACCCGTCCTCGAGGTCGTCCAGGTCGTCCAGGTCCTCGTCGTGGATGCCGGCGAAGGACAGGTCGTCGCCGAGCTCGTCGTCGTCCAGCTCGTCGTCCGAGAAGTGGCCGACGAAGGACGAGAAGTTGCCGATGATGGACTGCGAGAGACTCATGTCGGACGCCATGCCGCGCGTCGAGCCCGTCGGGTGCAGCGACGCCGCGCGCGTCGGCGACACGTCCACGAACGACTGCGACAGCCGCGTCGACGGCAGGCCGAAGCCCGCGCCCATGGGCTCTCCGCGCGCGCTGACAGTGCTCAAGCCGGCGGCGCCGTGGTACGTGGGCGAGCTCATGCCCCGCCGCCGACGTAGAGAGCCCAAGGAGGCTTGGTAGTGCTGCGAGGGACGTGTGGGGTCGGCCGCCTCTCCGTTGGCCGCGGTATCGGCGAGGAAGCTCTCGCGCAGGTCGCTGAACCCGCCGCGGAGCCTGTTCCCGGGCGTGGTAGGGCGCGCGCCACCGCCTGCGGTGCTCGCATCGACGCCGACGAAGCTGCGGAACGACTGGGCCGAGTACTGCGACGTGTCGTTGTCGTCCTCGTTGTAGTAGTACTGCTCGTCCTCGTCGACCGCAAAGGACGGGAGATGCGTCCGCCCCTGCTGCTGCTGCTGCTGCTGGCTTGGATACTGCTGCTGGAGCTGGTGGTGCGTGCCGACGCTGATGCCGTAGACCTCCTCGCGCACGGCGTCGAGCAGGCGCGCGAGGGAGCGGTCGAAGCCCATCATGTCGCCCTTGGAGAAGAAGTGGAAGAACTCGCTGCGCGCGAGCGAGTACTTCATGTCGAGCGATAGCTCAAGCCGGTCCACGACCACGGGCAGGATCTTCTTGCCCTTGTCCTCGGCGAACGCCAGCTGGTCGCGCACGAGCTCGCTCGCGAGCGTCTTGTCCGACACGAGCAGCACGAACGCCGAGCACTTGAGGATCGCCTCCTTGGCCTCGTGGATGCGCCTTGACAGGTCTTGCTCGCCGTGGAGGTGCCGGTGTGGCTGCTGGTACAGCGCCTGGCTGTCCGCCATCGTGGCTCCGCTGGCGCTCGAGGCGTCCGTGTCGCCCGTGTCCTGGCGCGCGAGCAGGTGCCGCCGATCCACGAAGCAGCGCAGCCCGCCCTCGCGGCACAGCTCGACGCACAGCTTCTTGACGAAGCGGTAGTGGTAGTCGCCGTGGCAGATGAAGACGAACTGCTCGCCGCCCGCCGCGGCCGTCGCAAGCTCCTGGAACGACTCGACGATGCTCTCGCTCACGTACGGATTGTCCTCTTCCCCGGTGCCTCCACCGGCGGCAGCGCCTGTCGCGGCGCGCCGCGGCGGCCCGTTACCGCGCGCCTGCTGCTGCTCGCGCCGCTCGGCCACGCTCGGGTGGGGCTGGTGGAAGTAGTAGCCGCCCGTGTCCATGACGATGCTGTCCGACACGCCGTAGCCCTCGTCGTTCATGCTGCTGAGGCTGCTGGCGCTGCTCACGCGGCTCATGCCGCCGCTCGGACCCCCGCCAAAGTCGAAGTTGAGGCGCCGGCCGCCGCCGCGCGCGCTCGGGAAGCCGCCGTTGCTGCTGCCCACCGAGCGGACGGACCGGCTGGAGCCGCCGACGCGATGCCGCGGCCCGCGGCTGTTGCCGACCGGCATGGGCGCCATGCCGAGCTCCACCATGTTGCTCTGGGTATTGTTGATGAGCGCCGTGTCGATCAAGGAGAAGGACGACCGAGACGAGTCGAACGCGCTGTCGCTCTGCGTGAAGTCGCCGACGTCTCCGCCGCCGCTCTCGAACGCGGCCGTCTGCTCGCCGGACGACTCGATGGGCAGTCGCTTGGAGCTACCGGTGCGGCTCTTTTGGCTCGCGCTCGACGCCGCGTGCTGCAGCATCCACTTCTTGTCGCTCGACGACAGCGCGAGCTGCTGCTGCTGCTGCATGGTCTCCTGGCGACGCAGGTAGTGGTTGCGCTTCATGTCGCCCACCTTGCGCTTCTCGATCTCGTCGCGCAGCCCGTCGAGCAGCATCGTCAGCTGGTTCTTGTACGCGTCCTCGTCGTACGTGTACTGCACGACGGTCGCCTTGCCGCCGCCGCCGCTGCCCTCGGACTCGTCGCTAGCGTCCCCCGCGCCGTCGGCGGCGACGCGCTTGACGCTCGTGATGGCCGGCTCGAACGGCACGAGCTGGCGCGTGTAGAGGTACACCTGGAGCTCCTCGGAGATGGGCGCGCGCTCCGTGGAGAGCGCGAGGATGGGCGTGCCTACCTGCTTAGCGAGCGCCAGCTCCTTGAGGCACCACTCGGACTGCGCGTAGTCCTCGGTGAGCACGCAGAGCACGACGGCGGCGTTGGTGATGCCGCGCGCGATCTCCTCTCGCCAGACGGAGCCGCCGCCGATGCCGCTCGGGTCCATGAGATCGAGCCAGGTGGTGATGTTGGCGGCCTCGAGCGACTTGCGCAGCTTGAGCGCGAACTCCTTGTGTGAGTGCGTGTAGCTGATCATCACGTCTCGGTGCCCGGCCGCGCGCTTGAGCGCGAACTGCAGCTGCGTGGACGTCGTGCAGTCGATCGCGCGCAGGCCGTCGCCATTCGTGCGCATCATGTCGCCGCCCAGGCTCAGCAGCGACAGCGCCGTCTGCAGATCCTCGAGCTTGACGGCCAGGTGCAGCGCCGTGTCGCCCGTGGACGCCAGCGGGCAGTTGATGTCCCCGCCCGCGGCCGTGAGCGCCGCGAACATCTCGCGCGTCGTACCGCCCGCGCAGGCGGCGCACAGGATGGGCGTCATGCCGCTGTCGTCGACCACGTTGGGGTCGGCGCTCGATCCACCGCTGGGCCCGCCGTTGGGCCCGCCGTTGGGCCCGCCGCGTTCGGGGTTTAGCAGCGTGCGCACGACGGCCAGGCGGTTGACGCGCGCGGCCCAGTGCAGCGGCGTGCGGCCACGCGCATCCGGGAAGTTGGGGTCCGCGCCGGCGTCGAGCAGGATCTCGACGGCGTCGACGGCGCCATTGATGGCGGCCCAGTGCAGCGGCGTGCGCTTGTTGAGCCCGACGTAGCCGAGCTCGCCGAGGCAGTCGGGGTGCACACGCCGGCGCAAAAAGGAGCGGATCATGGCGACGTCGTTGCGCGCGGCGGCGGCGTGCAGCGGCGTGAGCGCCACGTCGCCGCCCCAGTCTTCGAGCACCTGCGCGACGGCGTAGTTGCCGCGCAGGTAGGCGAGCTGCAGCACGGTGAGCGTGTTCATGTGCCCCGGGTCGGGGATGGCGAGGTGGTTGGCGCCGTGCACGAGCAGCACGCGCACGATCTCGGGGTTGTCGGCCAGGAAGAGCGGCGGCAGCTTGTGCTCGGCGCGGTAGGACGACCGGGAGCACAGGTTGACGTCTGCGCCGCGCTCGAGCAGCCAGCGCACGGCCTCGAGGCGGCCCGTGGACACGGCGCAGTGCAGCGGCGTGACGAGCGTCGTCTTGAAGATGGAGGACGCGTAGGCCTCGTCGGCCGACACGACGGGCTTGGGGATGAGGAAGCGCGCAAAGTACCAGAAGAGGTCGCCCGTGCTCAGGCGCACGCGCGAGACCTTGTCGAACGCGTTGACGGGCAGTCCACCGACGCGCAGGAGCAGGTCCATGGCCGCCAGGTTGCCCTGGTACGCGGCCACGTGCAGCGGGTTCTTGCGCGCGAAGCCGAACACGCCGAAGACCATGGACGGGTCCGCGTACAGCTCGCGCGCAAAGTCGGCGCCCAGGTGCGTGCGCGCCACGCGCAGCGAGCGCTTGAGCAGCCGCAGGTCGCCCAGCTGCGCGCCGCGGAAGAGCCGCTTGCGCACCTCCTGTACAAGCTGCGACCTCGAGGGCGGCGGCACGGCCGGTGGCGGTGGCTGCAGCGGCGCTAGCGCTTGCGCTTCGGAGGCCAGTCCGCCGCCGTTGGAGTTGTGCTTGGCCGCCTTGTGCTGGTGTCTGTCGCCGGCGGCAGAGGCTTGGCGCTTGAGCTGCTGCCGGCGGCGCTTGCGGCGGCGCTTGGAGCGCAGCACGTGCGCCTTGACGTCGCCCGTCTGGTCGCTCTCCTTGAAGGCGCCGAGCTGCATCTTGAGGTGCTCGCGGAAGCGTGCGAAGCAGCGCACGACGACGAAGACGAGCGCGTAGACGAGCACGGCGCCAACGCAGAAGAGGTAGACGGCGAGGTTGCCGTCGCAGTCGGCGAAGAGCCGGCCGCTGGTGAAGAAGTAGACGAAGAAGCCCGTGACGACGGCCAGGTAGAGGAAGACGAAGACGCCCACGAGCTCGCAGGCCTGCAAAAAGATGGAGCGCTTGACCTTGCGCAGGCGCCCGCCGCGGTCCACGCGCTGCTCGCGCTTGAAGGGCTCGAACACGCGCAGGCCGGACGCGGGCAGCCCGAGCGCGACCACGGCCGGCAGCAGGTGGTACACGAGCGCCGACAGCGCGACGGTCGTGCGGCAGCTGTGCTCGGTCGACAGCAGCAGCGCCAAGGGCGCGGGCACCCAGATGCCTCCGTCCTCGATGCCCGCGTCCCGCCGGTAGGTGTAAAAGCACGCGAGCGCCGCCACGTCGAGCGCCGCCACGAGCTGCGCGGACCGCAGCAGCCGCACCGAGAAGTACGAGTTGAGCTGGTACTGGCCATTCAGGTACCTCGGCGGCAGCGGCTGCGGGTCCTTGTCCCTCTCGCGCTTCCCTGGCTCCTGATGACCGCGTGGAAGCCGCGGTGAGGTCTCAGCAGCGCGCTCGGGCTCGGGCTGCTGCTGCATGGAGCTGAGGTGAACAGTGGCTTCGTTCGGGTTTACTGGCTCGTCCGAGCGCTCCATGGGCCCCTCGTCGCTGTTGTTGGAGCTGCTGCGGCGCTGGGAAGCGTCCGCGCCGCTGTCGGACGTGCGCGCGGCCTCGGCGTCGGCTTCCTCGCTGTTGAACGTGTGCTGCGTGTGGAACTCGCGCAGCCGCAGCTTGACGGGCGTCTCGAGCGTCGCGTACGGCGTCTGCGGCGGCTGCGCGGCCTCCATCTCGCCCGCTTGCATCGTTTGCTCCGCTAGGTTGTGCGTGTACGACAGTACCTAGCGCCAACGAACCGCGTGTCGGTGGGGCGAGGCCGCCCTCTCTGCAGGCGTCGAGGCGGTGGGGCGCTCGACGCTCGCTCGCTGCGCTTGCCGGTCGGTCGGTTGTGCGCCAGGTACGGCGCTGATACGGACGGGGCGGCCGCGCCGACGGGGGTCGCGGCGGAGGTCAGAGCCGAGCGCGCGGTCCGTGAGTGCGTGCGCTGTGGTGGCCGGCGCTGAACACTCGGGTGGTCATGTAAAAGAAGGGGGACGTGCGCCACGGGGAGGGGAGAATTGACGCTGGCGGCATCTTGGTGTGCGCGTTTATATCCAATAGAAGCGCCTTTTTCGTATTTTAAACCAATCAGAAGGATGGTAGTGAATTGGAATGCGGGGTTTTTATATAGCGCTCAGTATGTGTGAGTGCGTGAGTATTACGACGTTGGAAGTCAGAAGATTTTCCGCGGCGCCATGTGTCACGCTGCGTGGCACGACGCTCTATGGTCCGTCAAATAATGCTTACAACGCACATCAATACAACGAATATATGAAAAGCGGCAACACTCGTGGTCATTCATAAAAGAACATGCTTTTCGCCATCCGGAACTGAACCACGACCCCAATCAGTCATCCAATACCGGTACGGTACCTACAGTACAGCCATTGAGCACTAGCAGATGGCTACGCTGCACATGCCCAGTTGACCTCGTTGCATGGAGCTACGGTAGCTGTCCGTGTATTGGCCACGCGTACTCTCTCTCTCTGTATCTGCTTGGCTTTCTGCTCCTATCTCCAATGCAAGGCCCTCCATCACAGGAGACTCGCTGTGCTTGCTTGCACCCGGCTCTAGTACGCCGACTTGCGCCTGCCGCCACCGGTCTCGGGCGCGCCCACGTTGGCGTTCGCGCCCGTCGCCTCGACCAGAGCGGCGCGCTCGTCCTCCTCCAGGTCCTCCAGGTCCAGCTCGTCCACGAGCGGCTGGAAGACGGCGAGCACGACGGCCAGGAACGTGCGCAGGATCACGAACGCGCCGCACAGGATCACCCCGTAGACAAAGTACACGTCCACCAAGTACGTCTTGTACAGCGGCTGCAGGTTGCGCATCGGCAGCAAAAAGGACGCGTCGCCGGGCCCGGCCGGGCCCGTCCGCAGCACGGCCTCCACCGCGTCCGCCGCGCGGGGCGCTCCGCCCGCGGCCGTCACGATATGGCCGAGTCGCGCGGCCGCCCGCACGAACGTCGGCTCCGACAGCAGTCGCTGGACGCTCTCGTGCACGCTCTGGGTCGAGAACTGCGCGCCGTCGAGCGTCAGGCCGGCGCCAGCCCGAGCCACGGCGTTCACGTTCTCCCACTGACGCATCCACAGACGTGTGAGCTCGCGTGTGGAGCCGTACGGTGCATTCCAAAGCCGGGGGAGCGCACCTGGTCGGCCGAGAAGGGGACGCCGACGATCGGCGCGCCGGCCACGAGCGCTTCTTGGACGGTGGGCAGGTTTCCGGGCGTCAGCACCACCGACACATGGGCGAGAGAGAGCACCGCGGCGTCGGCGACGCCCGGGGAGACGTCGCCTTCGCCCAGGAAGAACACCGAGTCGCGCGGCCGGGCGCGCAGGTCAAACGCCGCGCGCTCCTGCAGCGTCACCTTCCACAGCAGCCGCGCGTCGACGCGCTCCAGCGCATCCAACTGCGCCACGACACATCCACAACACGCGTTAGAACGTGCCGTGCGATATAATGGGCTATACCGCAAGGTCTTCGTGCGGCGAAGCACGTACGAGCTGCACGACAAACTCGGGCGAGAGCGGCACATCGGGCGGGAAGCTGATGTAGACGAGGCCGCTGCTCTTGGACGCGGCCGGACGCCCGCGCGCGAGGTGCTTGCCCTCTTCCAGCCAGCTCACGAGCGCCGTGGGCAGCGCATGTCGCCCGGACGCGCCTGGGCCTGTCAGCAAACTCGACTGGGACGCCTCGAGCAGCGAGCGCGAGCGCAGGAGCCCGACCATGGCGAACTGCGGCGCCATGGGCCGCGCCGCTTCGAGTCCGAAGGCCGAGTTGGCGAGCACGAGCTGGCGCGAGAGCAGCTCGCTCTTGTCAAGCACGGGCGCGAGCCCGATCTCTGCGCGCGCTTGGTTCACGTCGCCAAAGGCGCGCACGAGCGCCAGCCGGAACTCGAGGCGGTAGAATCCATTCAGACACCGTTCGAGCACGCTGGGCGTCTGTATGGACACGTCCGGGTCGTCATCAGCACGTGGAGTCTCCCATTGCAGCTTTGAGAGTGAGTGAGAGGGAGAGAAAGAGACGTACGTGCATGGAGTAGTTGGTGAAGGGCGCGGGCACATACGCCGGCGGCGCGTCCATGTCGAGCAGCAGATGCGGGTTGTTGATGACAAAGGGGAGGCCGAGCGCGTGGGCCACGTCAACGCCCGCGAACGAGTGCCGGTCCACGATGAGCAGGTCCGGGCGGTCGTCCTCCAGGTCCTCGAGCACCGCGTCGAACATGGGCCTCTGGAAGGAGCTGTAGAACCGTAGCGTCGCCAGGTAGCTCTCGTACGCGCCGACGGCCTGGAGCTCGCCCAGGTCCCGCAAGCTGCCGCGGCCCTTGGGCACCATGTTGCCGAGCGAGATGAACTCGAGCCCGTCCAGGTCGCTGACCCAGTGTCGGCAGTTCTGTCGTCATCCCCCCCCCATGCACACCCAGCGACGTCAGCGCCTTGTTAGAAGCCATAGCCCTCGCCGCGGCCAAGTGCGACGGACGCAGCAGAGAGCTCGACACACCTCGGGCAGCGCAAAGCCGATGCGGTAGCCGCGATAGAGCAGCTCTTCGGCCAGGTGCTTGAGTGGCAGCACCTTGTCCAGCACGGGGATGCTCACGAGCACAATGTACAGCTGCTCGCTCGCCACGGCCGCGGGCGACGCCGCCGCGCATTTGGACGCGCCGCCGTCGCTATCGCCGCCGCGCGGCGGCCGAGCGTCTACGAGGCAGAGGAGCGCGAAGGACAGCGCGAGCACCAGCCACGCAACGTGCGGCTTCCACTGCTGGCGACGCAGCACGCGCGCGAGCAGCGACGGCGACGCCGCGCTGGATGCCCGGGTGCGTAGCGCCATCGCCGCCTTGGCGCTGGCCACGGCCGTCGCGCCGGTGCTAGCGGAAGGAGCGCCGGGCACCTGGAAGTGGTGGATGAGCGTGGAGGACAGCGGCTGCACCGCCACGGAGCGCAGCTCGGGAGAGCCTGCGGCTCCCGGCGCGCGGTGCGAGAGCCACTTGTCGGCCATGGGGCGGCACAGACACGGCGAGGTACCTGCTGCTGCTGCTGCTGCTATTCAGAGCGCGAAGGTAGACGCCTCGAAGAAGGGGAGGAGGCGGGCAAAGGGGCGCGAGCGGCCGGCCGGTCCGTGGATGCGTGGACGACGCGGCAACGGAGGGCGAGGCAAACAAAACGACCCGAGCCGGTGAGCCGCCCGCGACGACAAGGTTACACACGTAGAGATCTCTGTTGCACTCGCGTAAAGTTCGCATGCGCACTTAGTATACTAGTCGCGTGTTTTGTTACGACGGTCACGGTACCCTACTGTCTCTACGGTACATGACTTCAACGTGATCCAGTTGAAGTAGGACACGCAGTTTGGCATCTTTAGGTGAACCCAAGACTCTGAAAGACACGCATGTTGTTACCGGTACTGCTACTGGCCACTCCTTCTACCTGCGCAGTTGGTTCATTCGCTAGCCAAAATGAAAAACGTCCAACGCGAGAGCGTGCCCGTCGACCGGGTCGCTGGCGTCCGCGTCTCGCCAGGATGAGCTTTACGCTAAATAGTTGTACACGCGCCGGTCGGCTGGGCTTCGCTGGAGGTACTCGCGCTCAATTAGGCTCTCGATGCGCAGCTTGATGAGCTGCGGCGACGGCGTGAAGCGCCCGGCCATCTGCCGCGTCACCTCGGCGATCAACTGGTTGTGCGGCATCTGCTTGCGGGTCTTCATGATGCGTACGATCGCCGCTTCGACTGTTATTGTCCACACCCGATAGGTTAGCATCCACACACACACGACGAGATTTACACCAGGGTAAAACACTTGTGAACGACACGATGAGCCACATGGAGAACGTACCGAGGTGCTTCCGGTCCTCCGCGACCGTCGGCGGGAGAGCGTCCACGGGGTGCTTCGAGGCGATGCCAGCCATCGCCGGCAACAACGACGACTCCTTCTGCGACACCAGCGGTATCCGCACGCGGTGCAACTTGGACTTGTACGAGTCGTTGACGGTAAACGTATCGGCCTCTTCGTCGATGCGCTTGCCCTTGGAGCTTTTGATCAGGATCTTGTACTTGGGCGTGCAGAGCGAAATGAGATGACGCTTCAAATCACTCGCGTCGATACGTGTCCACTCCGCGAGGTCCTTGTAGCACCACGTCGGCTTCTGGTTGAAGAGCATCAGGATGACCGCTTGATATGTCGACACGCTGAGCTCATGGCGATGTTTGCTACCTGCTCCTTCTTCCACGCCGCCAAAGAACGTGGCGCGCATGTCGGCAGTGCCCATGTTCACCAACCACGCCAGCTTCCTCCCGTTGTGCCGTGCAAGGTAGAACGTCTCGAACGACGCGATCATCTTCGTCAGCGCCTGCGGAAGCGCACACATTGGCGCCATCTCCGTCGGCCAAAAGCCGCTTGTGAGCACTTGGACCGATAGAGGAGAAGCGAGCGCCGAAGAAGGGTCCAGCAGGTAGTCGTTCGACTGGAGAAGACTGGTTGCATTCGCCTGACGTGCGTTCTGAGCGGTCACCTTTCGGAAGAGCTCCATCAGGTCCTTCGAGATGCTCATGTCCTTGAACATGCCTTCCAGCTTGGATGTGAACTGGTAGCCGCACTCCGCCTTGAGCTTTGAGATCACCAGCTTTTCCGCTTCGTCCGAAGTTCCACGAGCATTCAGCAGACGCTTGGCAAGCAGCAGTTTGTAAAACTCCTCGAACACGTCCTTGTCCTGCAGGTACCGGAACAAGGCGATCACCTGCGTCACCCGCGTATCCATCTCCTCTTCGAGCCGGTTCTTCGCGCGCAGCAACTCGTCCAGGTATTGCGCCAGGTACCCGGCGCACACGGTGCTAGTGTTCATAAAGCCCTCAAAGCCTTGCTTGATGCTCTTGTGGAACTGCGGGTCGTCAAAGAAGCACTGAGACAGGAACATGACGAACTTCTCACGCAAGGACAACAGCTTCTCGACGAACTGCGCAGCGTCGATCGCCGTCTCGGGATTTGACTGCGTCTTGACCAGCTCTTCGCCATGCGACTTGATATAGTCGAATACGCAGTCGCTAATCTCGTTGAGCACGCTTGGGACGCGGCGGAAAAGAGTGTACATGCGCCGCAACGCATCGATCTTGTCATCGCGGAAGAGCGCAACGCAGCCAGAGTTCTCCATTTCCACGAGTGCCTTCGCCTGGTTCTTGATCAGTTGCGTCTCCACAATTGCCTTCAGCTTGTGCTCCGTCGTCGAGTTGAGGTAATTGGTCACGCGTTGGCCTTCCTCGAGTAGGCGGCGTTCAGCCTGGATGAGGTACTCGGGGCACGTGGTCGTGTCCAGCGTCGCCTGCGCCTCGGCGCGATAAAACTCGAGCGTGCGTTCGAGGAAGTAGCACTCGAAGTCGTCCTCGTACACCGTATTGGCGTGCACGCCTAGGTCCACGAGCATACGTAGAATGCTCTTGATCAATCCTCGGTCGATGAGCTCGCCATTTCGCTCCAGTTCAATGTTGCGCAGCAGCAGGTTCCGCAGACGCTCACGGATCGCTGGGTTACGCGCGATCGTATCGCGGAAGATGTATAGACCGCTGTCGTACACGGGCGCCTTGCGCTTCTGGGTCACGTACGTTCGATCCTACACCCCAATGCACACAAGTTTACGGATACTCAGCAACACAACGCGAGCGATCGACCATAAGCGGACGATGGGGAAGGGTCGCGGAATCGACAGGCCACGTACCATATACATGAGGATGTCGCGCACCATTGTCATAATGACCTGGTGGTCAGTCCACTTGTGGTTGAGGACGACCAAGAGTTGGTCGTCCGACGCGCCGCTAACCTCCGCCGCCGTCTCCTCCAAGTGCTCCGTGATGACGCCAATGACGCCGTCGTACAGCAAGTCTCCGTGCTTGTGCAGCACCAGGTTGTACGAGTTGCTAACCCCATCACATGACAACCAGCACACACACTAAGCCCTTCGCCTTGACCAATTCCAACAACGGATGCAGCAACAGCAGCGCGCTCACCGGTACAGCTCCTCGAACGACAAAAGACTCGCGTTGTGCGAGAAGATCTCGTTGATGGCGCTGCGGAGCGACGCCCAGATCGCCTGCGCACGCGCCAGGTCCATGCCCATGTTCTGCCGGTACGGCTTGATCACCAGCTTCTTCATCGTCACTCGCTCGATCCTTTCGTCAGCTTCACTGCGTGCGGCTGGCCTACACAAACAATGCCACGAGGTACAACTCAGCATCAACGCCGTCCTTTCCCTTCCCGCCACTACGACAAATCGATCTACACACGCATGGTCGGCCTTCGCGCGACCCTCATAGCTTGCACGTACCTTATCTATGCCCTTGACCGCGCCTGGCCCCCGTCCGCCGTGCTCGCTTGTCGTCCCCCCTCGCCTTGGCGATCGATCACCCCGCCACCTCCGCCTTTCTGGAAGATTTTCCTTCGCTGGCATCACCTCGAGCCGATGCTTGACTCGGTATTTGATGGAAATGTACCGGTATTTATCGACCGACCTCGGCTGCTCGAGGGTTACTCGCCTTGCGTACCAGCAGTGTAACCCCGACGACAGAGACGAACGAGCGCGAACGGGAATGGCGACGGCAGCGAGCGACACGAGCCTGGAGGAGCTGCAGACGCGGCTGGTGACGTTCACGGAGCAGCTGCAGAACATCCACGAGCTGCTGCAGACGGATCCGGAGAACGCCGAGTTCCTGGGCATCGCCGCGGACCTTGTGGAGGTCGTCCGCCTCACGAAGGAAGCGGTGCGTTGGAGCGAGTCGTCGCCGCGAGCGGTTGGGGGCGGTAATGCTGACGGTCGTGAATGCTTGAGGCGCCAGATCGACCTGAAGCTGGGCGGAAACACTGCGAGTGCGAGTGGGTATGGCCAGCCAGAAGGAGACGAGCAGCAGCCGACCGGCTCGAACCGCGACGCTCCAGGTACCCAGCCATGCCTTGGTCTCGGATACAACCCAGCTGCCGTCGCGATGATTTGTGCGCTAACAACTCCACTATGATCTCATTATGGCTCAAATGAACAGAGCTGCTATTCATGCCGGGCGCTGTCGTTGAAGCGCAGTCTAAGGGGACGTGGTTCCCGGCGTATGTGGAGTCGCTGACCGCGAGCGACACGTACAACGTCGTGTACTTTGGCTTTGGCAACCGCGACGAGCTGCCAGCATCGTCGCTCCGCGCAATCGACGTCGACAGCAAGCACGTAGACCTGCCGGACAAGGCTGTCATCGCCGAAGGCTTCAAGTGCGAGGCCAAGTACTATGTGGACTCGCAGTACTACACGTGCTCCGTGACTAACGTGACGGCGCACGGCTTCCAGGTGCTCTTTGATGGCTACGGCAACTCGGAGGAAGTGCCGTACGAGTACCTGCGCCCTGTTGCGGCCGTAGCAGACGCCGCGCCGTCTGCCGCAGCGCCCGCGGCGAGTCGCGTGACGGCAGCTCCTGCCACGAGCAAGCCCGCGGCGGCGGTCATCGACAAGCCCATTAAGATCCCAGAGAACCTGCAGATCCTGCCGACGGACACGGAGGCCGAGAAGGAACGCAAGCGCAAGCGCATCCGCGCCATCAAGAGCCTGAACCGCCACAAGAACATTGACAACGAGCGCAACCTCAAACAGCACGGCTGGAAGGTGTTCCAGCACAAGGCGACCAAGAAGAAGGTCAAGGGCGCGAGCGGCGTGCTGTCCAAGCGCGGCACGAGCATGTTTGCGTCCCCCGACACGGTGGCCGGCCGCGTCGGCGTCGTCGGGAGCGGGCAAGGCATGACCGAGTACACGGACGCGCGCAAGAAGCTCAAGCGGAATCCGGGTGCTCCAGGCGCGCCACACGCATGAAGAGACAGATGGATCCCTCGTCCGCCCGTCGTGCTCGGAGCAGCCGTAGAGGGCCTGCCGCTCAGATCCCAGCCTCGCCGGACGTGTTTGGGGTTCTAGAGTGGCGTGACGAGCTGGTTCCTTGAATGCAGCGTTGATCCTGCGACGGTGTGCAGCCATTGCGGTCTCACAACTCGACTCACTCGGTCCTGTAAAGTCTCCGGTGAGCAAGCGCGGAGCCGGAGGTGATGAATGCTCTCCGACTCTGATATCACCTGGGTCAGAGTGAGCTGGTCCGCCGTCCACGCTCGCGTTTCCCGAGTTGAACCGCGAGGTCTCCTTCAAGGAGGGCGCTTCGCCCACGCCTTTACAGGTCAACCTATCCGTATACAAATGCCCACACCATTCCTCTCGTGCTGGCTCGACCTCGACGTAGCCACACCCTCCCGATCACTTGCTTTCACTATACCACAAATCCCTTTTCCCTCACCGTATGAAGAAGCAGGGCCGCCATCGGTATCCCACCTTGCATTATAGATGTAGATGACGCCGGCACTTTTACATGGGCCGTGCATCGCTGGTGATTCACCACTGAGTGACGCACTGCCGATCAGTGCCGCCCTTTACAGACGCCTTGTGGTTGTGGGCTGGCGCGCAGAAAGAGGCTGGCGACGACGCGCGAACGGACGGAATTGGCAACTATCTCCGCGGACGCCTCGTATATATACAAGCCAAGCCAAGCCAAGCAAGCCTGCCGTCCCTCGCACTCTGCTTCTTCGCCCCCAGCGGCGGACCGGAGTCGACCGACCGCCCCACAGCGCCGAGCTGTACAGTTCCGAGGCCCACTGAAGCCCCGAGCCGAGTCCGCCCTGCCCAGTTGTCGATTTATGCGCGCGGGGAGCACGAAACATGGCCGCATGCAACAAGGACCCGCGGCGGAGGCGTTGGGTGCTGGCCGTGGCTGCCATGGCGCTCGCAGTGGGGTCGGGAGCGCAGGCCGCCAACAGTGACGTGTGCGCGTCGAGCGCGTGCATCGCCAACGGCGAGAGCGCGTGCGACCGCGGGACGGCCGACTGCCCGCCCTGCATGTACCTGCTGAGCACCGGCAGCTTCTCGTGCTACGACCTGGTCGACGGCGTGTGCCCCTACGGCGGCGCCTACACCATCTGCAGTGCGTCTCGCACCATGGCCTCCAATGGAAAAGAGGTGAAGGTGCTGTTTCCTGACCGAGTATCACGTGGCGTGGTGTGTTGCAGACTCCAGCAGCTCCTCCTCGAGCGGTTCGACGGCCGCTCCAAGCTCTGCGACGGCCGCTCCAAGCTCTGCGACGGCCGCTCCAAATCATACGACGGCTTCTTCTCCCTCCTCAGACACAAGCAGCAGTATCAACAGCATCGACAATAGCGTCGAGGACACAGACGCCCCGATCGTCAATACGTCTGCGTCGTCGCCGTCCAGCAGCGAGTCGTCGTCTTCTAGCAGCGGGTCGTCGTCGTCTAGCAACCTCCGGTCGGGCTCCTCCGGCTCTTCATCGCCGGCGTCGGTCACACCGACGCCCTCCAGCCCTAGTGCTCCGTCAAGCGGCAGCGAGAGCACGGCTGAGAGCTCTGCCACGACCTCCGCTGATGAGAACGACTCGTCGGACGTGACGACGATGGCCGCGCTCATCGGCGCGGCGGCTTTCGGCACCATCGTAATCATCGTGTTCGTTGCGCGCCGCGTGCGTAAGCGCCGGGCGCTCGCTCGCAAGCTGTCCCAGAGCTCGTTTGACGCGGACGGAGCCGTGTTCTCCATGCCGCCGGATGTGGGCAAGCGCCCAGGCATGGCGTTCGCGAGCCGCGCGTACTCATCGCACCTGACGCCGACCGTGACCAACAGCATCACCGTATTAGGCGGCGGTGGGGAGAGCCTGGATGGCAGCGTCGTCATGCTCGCCGACTCGCGGACACAGGCCACGGCCCGTCCGTCGTCGGCAGCGGGGGCCACGCTCTTGTCCATGAGCAGCCTGTCGTCGTCCACGGCCGACTTGTCGCTCGGCCCGCAGTTCCGAGCGGACATGAGCGCCGTCGTCGACTTGGCGGCGTCCTCGGCGAGCACGGCGAGCCTCAAGACCCACCCGGCCTCGCCCATGACGCTGGACGCAAGCCTGACGCTCAAGCCGGTGGCGGGGCATGCGTCTCGCGTCGCGCGCACCAACTTGGTGCCCAATGCGATTGTGGAAGGGAGGGAGGACGAGGACGAGTTTTCGAGCTTCGAGCAGCAGAGCCGTTACGTGCGGCTCGCGTCGGCCGAGAGCGTCATCTACTCCAAGCTGGACTTCTCGCCCGAGTCCTCGGGCGTGTCGATCACGAGCACCATGAGCTCGCTCACGGAGGAGTACGACATTGTGGACCCGCATACGATCCGCGAGGGCGAGCGGCGCGACACGGAGCTGCTCGTGCGCGACAGCGAGTTCCCCAAGTTCTCGGCCTTCTCCCAGTCCGACTTGCTCAGCGAGGACGGCGACGAGGACGAGGACAGCGACGAGAAGAAGGACAGCGACGAGGACCCCCGCGGCCTCAAGGAGCACGAGATCTGAGCCATCGACCGGTCGTCGACGCAGTATTTAACAGGGAACGAAAGGGTCTACGGACGGACTAGGGGAGGCAGGTTGGTGTACTCAATGGGTAGATGTCCAAGTGTCCACGTAGTGATATGGAAGTTGCAATAGCTGAGTGAACCATTCGTTATAGCGTCTTATCTCGGACCATAATGCCAATTGAGCGGCGGTCATGACGTCTATTACCGGAGTTGCCTATTTGAATACAGCATCAACATCTCTATTCAACCAACGGACGGGCTCATGTCCAGCATCAAGCCCTCGTTTCCAAGTGCGAAGTCGGCAGAGAAGCCAAAAATGGGCACTTTATTCGAGGGCACCTGTGCTGTGCGCGAGTTGGATAATAAATACTGCCTAACGATACACTAGGGAATGGCAAGGACACCGCTCGAGTCTGCGTGCGGAGGTGGGGGGGGGGGGGGGGG